>JARVLU010001196.1:21175567-21195077 GCA_031762415.1 Simpsonichthys santanae | reverse complement strand
CATGGTGTTGAAGGCAGATGTGAAGTCCACAAAGAGCAGACGGACGTAGGTGTCCTTCTGTTCCAGGTGGGTGAGAGGCAGCAGGGTTAGATTTTGTGCCCAGAGACTTTGAGGTTTCTTCAACGTTCTGAGTCAAAATTCTGAGATGGTGTGACCTTCTCTATACACAAATGGAAAGGCACAAAAATAGTACTCAGGATATGTATTTTTAAGTAGAAATGTTTATCTCCATTTATTTAAGTATCTGTTCACATGACACTAATAAACACTGAGGTACCCACACCTTGAGGTACCTTACTTGGAGAGTAAGACATTCTACTCAGAGAGAACAATTTTAGCTTGGCTTAAAAAAAGACCTTCATGAAAAAGCCCTGATTAAAATATATCCATTATAGTAATGGCTTTTTATAACAAAAAAGCATATTGTGCAAATACGTTCACTTTTTACACTTCACACTGATATACCATATCTGAGTCTAAAAATCAGGCCACTATCCTTTACCCACTTATTCTTTTTTGGGTCACAGGGGTCACTGGTGCCCATATCCATCTGTTACTGTGCAAGAGGTGGAGGACACTGAACAGGTCTCCAGTCCATCACAGGGACACACAGAGACACATGAGGAAACAACCCTTCATTCTCACACCCATAGATAGGGTAATGTCCCGGCGCTGAAGGAGTGTCTGAGACTTTATGCTCCTCCAGAGTCGTCCCTCTAATCAGGTTCAGGCGTGGACTGGTGTTTGATTAGAAACCTGCTGCAGCTGTGGGTCAGAGAGAGTTGACTGGCAAAGCCAGAACTCCCACAGAGAGCATGCAAACTCCACCCAGTAAGGTCTCCAGAACAGGATTTGAATCAGGGACCTACTCGCTGAGAGGCAGCAGCTCTACCAGTCGCACCACCATGCTGCCCTATGCCCTATGAAGTGCAACCTCAGCAGAAAATTTCACTTAAATACTGTATACAGTATAAAAAAATAGAAAAAAAAATCTGTGGTAATTCACACTGGGCTTTAAACATTGAAATTCAAATGGAGCACTTCAAACAATGTGACGTGCTGTGCTCTGTCCCCAGAAACCATCTCCATGGGGACTAATGACAATGAGAAGTGTCCTGAAGTGTGGTTTTGGTTTCATGACAAATATCACTGATGCTGCTCTGTTCCACAACTGAAGATGCACTCGTTTCCCTTCAGTGCAATAAACGAGGTCCCGCTGCATGCCACTATCATTTATGGTCAGTCCACTTTCACTCCTCTCCTCCGAGTTTTACCGAGTCATTGAACATTTAACAATTTCTAAATAAAAGATCATTGCTGCTTTTTTTTATTTTTTTATTTCAGAGTCTGGATCCTTTACAGCTGTGTGTGGAAGAATTCTGCAGCCAGACGTGTAACTGGCACCAGATAAAGAGCATCTCTTCACTGACTTCCTGTTACATGATACATATACTGTATATATTTTTTATAATATTTTCTGTTAAAGCTTTTAACAGATAGACATCTGAATATATATCAACTTATCTGCTCTTAACCAAACTCCATATGCCTTAGTTCTTCTGAACAGCTGCCTTTGCCTTTTTTAACCTAGATTAGATATAAATGAGATTGTGCTAGTGGACCTAATGCACCTCCTCTTTTGACACTTTTAACCCCCCCCCCCCCCCCCCCAACTTTGATTTACATTAAAGTGTTGCAATGTTTGATACAAATGCATAATTTATTTTGATTATTAGGACATTTAATTACTATATTTTATTAATTATATCTGCTTTTGTTTTTTGTTTGTTTGTTTTGTCTATGCACAGTTGTAATTCACATGCTCCAAACATTTTATTTATTTTTATTTTATCACAGATGACAAGGAATATATTGCTTTTTGTGGAAAGGAAGTAAACATTTCAGGTCAGTATTGAGAATAAACAGAAAGCATTTGATATGTTCATCTAAGAAAAGCTTTATCATTTGAACACGGTTCAGTGAAAAATAAAGTTTGAAACTGTTTTGCAACACTTTAATGAATATTACAGTTTGAATAAGATGACAGTTGAAATGCCATTTTTATTTAATTTTTTATTTCTTATTTATAAAATTTGTTCATTTAAAAAAAAAATACAAAACAATCCCATAAACGTTAACATACAAATTATTGCTTTTATTTTAAATAGTTGCCAATTTATTATCAGTAACTATCTCACAATTTTGACTTTTCAAAACATCTAGAAGCAGAGAATTTTTTTTTTAAAAACTCCTATTTCATTTATTTTTGTTTGGACAAGGTTATCACAATAATGGAGTCTCCATGCTGAATGATTAATTACTAAAGTAATCCAGAACAGGGAAACCATTGTTCAAAACCCACGAAAAATGGACTTACAGGTAACTACCAAACTTTAGCAATCCTCCAGAATGCTTCTAATCTTTTTACTTTGAGTATCATCGTTTTTACAACTTATTGTCATCAGCTAGAGTCATGGGATGGATTTCACAAGACCTTTTCACACTAAAAGCCCATCAGTTGAATTATCAGCTTTAAGTCAAAATGTCCATATTGTTGCATGTTGCGCTGGTGCTCTTGCTATGAAAGTCTCCCCTACACATGCTACCAACTTGAGGGCCAATTTAAAGAGTTACCACTCAGCCTAACATGCATGTTTTAGTCTGTGGGAGAAAACTGGAGCACCCAGAGAAAAGCCGTGCATGCAGAGAGAGAACATGCAAACTCCACTCAGAAAGGTCCCAGGCTGGGATTTGAACCGGTGACCTTCTCACTGAGAGGCAGCAGCTCTACCAGCTGAGCCACGGTGCCGCCCCTGGTGCAACTCATTATGTCAAATGTAGCACCAAACATCATGATGCATGCTCAATAATCCATGTAGAAAAATCTAATGTTGTGTTCACATCCTTGAGAGAGAAACAGTTGTTTGAGAGGAGTGAAGGAGGCCATCTTTGTGAAAAGAAACCGTCCATCATTAAACAGGGGCGGAGCCTCCATGTCCATCTGTCCCCCTCTTACAATGCTGTTATTGCGAGTATCACTCAGCTCTCTGCAAATAGCAAGTGGCTATCAGAGCACTAACAACCAATTCTTGGCTGATGGTCCTCCATTACCGATAGTTCTGGATGTCATCAACAAACTGGTTGATCCACTATGAGAAGGTCTTATTTATGACTGAGTATAGTGCAGCTCCTCAGACCAACAATCTTTTGGATAAAGCAAAACGTTTCAACAAGTTTTTATTTTTTGCATCCATCCAGAGGACCTGACAACTTATGTAACACCAAACAGTTGTAACTTGGTTTCTTGTGATTTTTCACCTCCTTTATGTAGTTTCCTCCTTTTCAGTCATTTTGTATAATGTTTAGAAAAACTACAATCAAGATTGTTTTTCCTCACTTACTCTCCCTGAGTGATGTTGGCACCAATTATGTGAAACAACATTTACAAACCATGTGACGATAGCTGTTCATTTCAATGCACGGATCCATTAGCAGGGATCCTGCCTGCATTTATTGTAGATGTTCACTGCACTGATGATAAAGGGAAACAAAAGGATTGTGAAAGGAGCAAAGATAATGGCATTTTTCAAAAAGTGTGGGAGATATTTGGCAGTGTTCTGAGTACAACGTCACAAACTGTGGAGGAGTTGGTTCAATAAGCAAACGGCCAACAGGTAATCATGCAAAACAACAAAACCATAAGTATTGTAGCTCTGTCAGCCAAAGTACTTTCAATTAAATACCAAATTTGTCATCCTGGGTTCCATTTGTTTTAATCATTTTCATGATAATCTTAACTTTTTCATCATTACATTTTTTTATGCCGTCTTTCTCACAAACGACACTTTACAAAATTGGTTTTATTGTCCTGTCTTTCCAGCTGTAATTCATAGTGCAATTTAGTTTTTTTTTAAATTATGTTTCTTTTTAACCATTGTTTTAATGACAATTTGCTGAGCCTTGTTTAACTACATTCCATCTGGTTAGAGCTTATTGGATCAGAGGCAAAACTATTTACAGAAACTCCATTAATTTCTGTCATACTCGTCTATTCAGAGGCATTTTCAAGCTTCCATCACACAATAACAACCCATTTTACATATATTGTTGCATTTTACACCAGTGTTTCATTTGAAACTTTTAGAAACTCATCATTTAAATGAAAAAAAAAAAAAAAAAAAAAAAGACTGGCAGCGAAACTGAGCTATTATTTTCAATGGACTTTTGAAATTCAGCCAAGCAAACTCTGTTAATTAGAGTTGAATCAGAAGAAAGTAGTAAAATAATAAAACATAGGTCGACAGTATTTGTTATTTTTATTTTACTGGCCCCTGAAAAAAACAAAAAACAAAACAAAAACAATGAGCTGTTGTGGGAGGTGATAATTTGGCATTGAAACAAACAAAAAATGTAAAAATACAAAACCCACACACAGTGGTGCTTGAAAGTTTGTGACGCCTTTAGAATTGTCTTTATTTCTGCATCAATGACCCAAAACATCAGATTTTCACACAAGTCCCACAAGTAGATGAAGAGAACCCAGTTAAACAAACGAGACAAACATATACTTGGTCATTAATTTATTGAGGAAAATGATCCAATATTACACATGAAATTGTTTGTGAGCCTTTCAGTACCTGGTGTGACCCCCACCCTCCCCCGTGCAGCAATAACTGCAACCAAACATTTCTGGTAACTGTTGATCAGTCCTGCACACCTTTGAGGAATTTGAGCCCGTTCCTCTGTACAGAACAACTTCAACTCTGGATGTTGGTGGTTTCCTCACAGTAACTGCTGCTTCAGGTCCTTCCACAACATCAGGGTTGGATTAAGGTCAGGACTTTGACTTGGCCATTCCAAACCATGACCTTCATTCTTCTTGAACCATGCTTTGGTAGAACCACTTGTGTGCTGAGGGTCATTGTGTTGCTGCATGACCCACCTTCTCTAGAGATTCAGTTCATGGACGGATGTCCTGCGTTTCCTTTAGAATTGTTCCATCAATAACAACAAGCCGTCCTGGCCCAGATGCATCAAAACAGGCCCAAATCATGATACTACCACCACCACCACATTTCACAGATGGAATAAAAGTTCTTAATGCTGTTTTCATTTATCCAAACATAATGCGTTTCAGTAAAACAAATTAAAAAAGTAACATTTTGGTCTCATCCGTTCACAAAACATTCTCCCACCAGCCTTCTGGCTTGTCCACGTGATCTTTAGCAAACTGCAGATGAGCAGCCATGTTCTTGTTGTAGAGCAGTGGCTTTTTCATTCAACCCTGCCATGATCACCATTGCTGTTCAGTGTTTTCCTGATGGTGGACTCATGAACATTAATGTGAGAGGCCTTCAGCTGCTAATCCTAGAGGTTCACAAAATTTCACCACTAATATGAAATATTGGATCATTTTCCTCAAATAAATGACCAATTACTGTATAATATTTTTGTCTTACTTGTTGAACTGGGTTCTTTTTATCTACTTTTAGGACTTGTGTGGAAATATGATGTTTAAAATCAAATTTATGCAGAAATATAGACAATTCTAAAGAGTTCACAAACTTTCAAGCACCACTGTATTAATGTGTTCTTTCTAGTACCAACAATATTTGAAACCCTGGTAATAGATTTTAAAGTAAATTAATGATGCTGATTTAAATCCTAAATGTATTTGTCTGTTTACTTTTGTCTTTTTTTTTTTAATTTATTTTGTATTTGTAAGTAAAATATTCCAAGTTTCCTTAGACTGTAAAACTTTCTTAGACATTCCCTTTAAGTCTGCGTTGAAGTTTGTTCATTTTCATATTGCCTTTTATTTTTTTTTAATTATGTATGATTTTGTCAAATAATTATAAACACATTTCCTTGCAAATGTTAGCTCAGATGTAGATGGGTGTTGATCAATGACAAAATGGTATTTAAAATATATATATAGAAATGGCAAGAATGAATCAGTATATTTGCAAACTACAGTAGTAAGACCATAAAAATACAAACATGTTTGATAATTGCATGGAAAAGAAAACTGCATCTCGTCTATGAAATGTAGACTCAAAAATCCTTCCATCCATCAATTATCTTTTACCCTCTTCTTCCATTTTGGCTCACGGGGGTCGCTCATGTCCAGCAATCACTGTGCGAGGGCGGGGTAAACCCTGGACAGGTCTCAGTCCATCACTGGGACACATGGAGACAAACGAGACAGACGACCATTCACCCTCTCACTCACACCAAGGGACAATTTAGAGTTACCAGTCAGCCTAACGTGCATGATTTTGGTCTGTGGGAGGAAACTGAAGTACCCGAAGAAAACTCAGGCATGCATGGAGAGAACATGCAAACTCCACACCGAAAGGCCCCTGGACCGGGATTTGAACCAGGGACCTGCTTGCGCCACCGTGCTGCCTAGACGCAAAAATAAATAAATAAATAAAATCAGACATTGCATTGCTGTGCTTATTTATTTATTTATTTATTTATTTATTTATTTATTTGTAAACATAACTTCTGGAAGAAAAAAAAAACACATTTTGTTACCCCTTGTACTTATCGATCTGTTAAACAGTTGAACAATATACAAAAGAAGAGGAAAGACCAAACCTAAAGAGACTACACTTAATGCCACTTTTTAAAATGTTTTCTCTACAACTAGGAATGGTAGATTGAAAATCCACCGTGGTGATGAGCACAAGGACATTTTAGGAAAAGTGGGTCACTTTTCTAAAACTTATGCATCTGAATATAGAATGTTGCAAAAACTTGATGAGTAAATACGTCAAAATTTTGATTGATTTGCAAAAACCTACTTTCAGCATCACGAACAAAAGCACACTTCAAGATTTTTCTAGGATATATAAAGCATAATAAGTGACAGCTCTCCACAACATCCCACTTTTGAAACATGTTTGGGATTGTCAAATTAAAACACATCACTCTTTAAAAAGTCACTCCACGTCATACCCTTGATGCAAACAGACAAGCTGTTCCATAGGAATTACAGCTCAAATGTCAAAGATGATAGCCTTTTTTTCACCGCATAAATGGAAACATTACTTTTGGCTTCAAGGGAATGGATTGTCAGAGTGACTGCTCGAGTGTATTGCACTGAATGTCATGAAATGTTTGGCACTGATTTTCTTTTTCCAAGAGAAAGAGATTGGCTGTAAAGCAAACTGCTGCTGAAGCCCATTACACAGTGGAAGCGTCAGCTCAGTGTCTCCTCTATTATCTCTGATTTTATACGACGCAGTGGACTACTGGAACTTAAAAGCAACTTTCACCTTCACTGTAGCTTTAACGCGATGGGCATTTATCACAATCAGCATTCACAAGGCTCCACTGCTTATTCACACATTACCTTAATTAGGATTTTATGAGAGGTCGTTCCTCTTACTTTTCTACAGAAGGAAGTGTACTCCACATAAAAGGAGCAAAACAAATCAAATTTATTATCTCTGTTGTTGAAATTCACAGTGCATCCATCGTATGGAGACTTTACAAACATTTAGTGTGCTATACTGTAAAGCCGGTCTATAACCGCCCTCTTTGGTGATAGTTTTCAGTTACTAGCAATAGAGCCTTAAATGATCTCAATGAATAAACTATTGCAACCTTTCTTGCCTTGAACCACTTTGGCTGTGGCTTCCTTCCTGGGAGGAGTCAACGAGAGACAGGACGGCCCCCAGAAACCATCTTGGCTCCAGCAAACTGGTTGGTCCACTTAAGGTGTTTACTGCTTGGTGGAACTCCTCTGACTGATGAAGCCCTCTGGATAGAGGGTGAAACATTTCGATAAAAAAGAAACTGTCCAGATGACCCAACTGAGAATTATTTATTGCAACCTATACTTCTTGGAAAGAACATACTGTATAGTTCCAATTTAGATTACAGGTAGTCCTCGGGTAACAACGGTGTCGTCTTTTGACGTTTCAACGTTACGACGCATCTCCCTTATTCACGTTATGCGGTTACGTCGGTTTTACGTCAGTTTTACGATGTTAAACGTCATAACACGGCGGCACAGCGGCGCAATACAGTATGCGGTGCAACGGCGGAGGAATACAGTACTGTACGGAGGAGGACGGCATCACTAGCATCCCAGTAGGCCATTAGCCCTTCATTATGGCTCCCAAACGCAAGGAGGACTCTTCTGATGGCAGTGCATCGAGGAAAAGGAAGGCCATCACCATGGACTTACGTCGAAAATCGGTTTACGCGCTTGGTAAAACAGGTATGTCACATGTATTTACGTACGTTCTGACTTATGTCAAATTCGGTTTACGACGCCGCGTGAGAACGGATCTCCGTCGTAAGTCGAGGACTACCTGTATTTATGACGGTTTTGGTTTTATTTAATGATTTTGTTTTGAAAAAATTGTTTGTGTTTAAGTGGCCTGACAACCGATGTCATGGACCAAGAAACTGAGGCAAGGATTATGAAATGGTTCCAAAATGAACTCGATGGGAATGGTGGGAGACGTGAAGGAGTTGGGAGCAGTGATCCAGTTATGAATGCCAAACCAGTGCTTCTGTTTGCAGAAAAGACTATTAAATTCAGTGCTGCTGTTTTTTATTTATTGGAAATGAGTGACTGTTGTGGACCAAGTGTTAGTGAATTGTGTGGGCCAGAACCAGAAAGGGTACAAACATGTCACTGGGTACTTTGACATTGTTGTGTACACCATACTGAACAAAGAGCAGAGAAACAAAAAGGCAGAGCTGTCTGCAGCACTCAGAAAGATTATAGGTATCCTTGTTAGAGCTAAAGGCTACAAGACCAACCATCTACAAGCAGTTCCAGACTCATGTGACCAATGCTGCCAATATTATTATAAATCATAAGATTATTGGAACTGTAGCCAACCTCCCAGGACTTGGATGCAAGAACAAATGCAGCCCCAAGTTGTTAAAGCAAATACTGTGGATGGTAGAAAAAACAACAAAAAACATTTAAACCTTACAGAACCATTCAGGTCAAATATGTCACTTACTGGTAGCACCATTCATTGCAGTTTTGAATTTTAATAGGAGTCGTGAAAGAAAACCATAGAAGTCTCCATTATTGAAAGAAAAACATGAAAAAGCCAAACAGGAATTGGCCATTATTGCATGTTGTCAAGCCACAAAGCTTTTAGGATGAACGAGACAAATCTGGCCTATCACATCAGTTGTGTTTGTATAATTCTTGTGGAAGGGTACCATCAAATGTATCTACGAATGTATCATTATTGTTAATGTCACAACGGTCATATGAAAGTAATTCTCACCAAACACCCTCAGCTTCGTGCTTCCCTCTTTAGATCCATCTGTGATACCTTTGACCACACAGATGAACTCCACATCGTCTTCCAGTTGCACATCACTGATAGTCAGAACCAGCTCGCCGGGGGTTTCAGTGTAATTCATGCTGATCCGGTTTGTGTACAGAGTGTATTTGGATATGGTCGTCCCAAAGCTGTGACGTTCACAGATTTTCTGCCTGTCTCCAGAACGTGTAACCTACAGGTTCAGACACATCAAACGTCACATTTACACAGAAGTTTCACCTTTTATGTTCAAAAGTGATGAAACTCACATAAAACCAGTCTATGGATATGCCTCCACTGCTATCGTCTGACGTATACTTGCAGGTGATCTGTGCCGTGTCTCCCAGGTACACCTCCACTTTATCCTGCATGGTTACCTCCACATCAGCCCAGGCTGAAAGACAGAAAGATGAACAAGGTTGATGTTTGATTTCTGAGACTTGGATCACACTCGGTTCTGAATGAATTGGTGATTATTACCTCTGACAGGAGTTTTTTTTTATATTACGTCAAAGCTAAAAGTCAAGAAATAGCAATGCTTCTTTGATGAGAATCAATTTAAACATGTTTCATATTGTTGAAGGCAATACACAGTTTCATCCCTTCAGAAGGACGTGATAATACAGAATATGTTGCTATTTTCACTTCTTGTACTATTGCACTTTTTACATTTTTCTCTACTTTAAAAAAAGAAAAGCTTAATTTCTAATTATGCTTTAAAAAATCATAGCAGTTACTTTGATTGTTTTTGACACCTAATATCACCTCATCAAAATGCTCAGAAACAATTAAATAAAAACATGTAAGCAAATGGTTACAATCCAGCAGGGGTGCATTTATGCACTTTTTGACGTAATACTCTATAATTAAGTAGATTTTTTGGGGGTACTTGTACTTTCAAGTGTGTAATTTTACTCATACTCAAGTATTACTTAGACCATGTAATCTACTTTGCTACTTTTAAAATCAGACGTCACTACTGAGTACGGCCACAATTTTAATTAATATTTAAACCATGCACTTGCATCTTTGTAGCCAATAAGGTTCTCAGATTGCGAACGCGCCAATTACCTATGACGTAAGCCATGAACAACTCTGTAGAGTAGAGAGTCATTTATGGACCAAAGATTTGGAGAAAAATGCAAAATGGAGACAGAGGACAACACTGTCAACAGAGAAATGACGAGGTAAAGGATGAGGACGAGTGCCCGTGGCCGTACCTGGAGGAATTTTTCATGTACAGAAAAGGAGGCGGCGTCCAGATACAAACTTTGTTTGATCTCTACGATGACAACATCTTACAAGACTTCAGCTTCTAATCTCAAAAAAGCATATTGCGGTATATGATGTTTTACAACTACCTGTATGATATTGCTTTTTTATTGTTTGTATGTGTGGTTTATTAGTTTGGCTAAGTATGCACAGCTCTTAGATATTGTCACTGCATTTGGTTTGCTAAAATATCACAGAGCTTCTGAGCGTCTGAGAAATGAGCTTTAAACGTAGATGTTATATACAGTGAATCCAACTGAATGACTTCTATTAACACAATAAAACATCAATTGGTTAAAAAGTAATTAATACTCTGAGTAGGTTTTGAGAAGAGTACTTTGTACTTTTACTTGAGTATTTTATAACACCAGTACTTTTACATGTGATTGAGTACAATTCAAGCAGCGTAACAGTACAGTACTTGTACTTGAGTACAAATTTTCAGTACTCTTTCCACCTCTGCAATCCAGACAGTACAAATATTGCATGTGTATTTTTAAAATGTTGCCCAACTCAGCCTGTCTTTGTGACAAATTTCACTTTACAACATGATGAAATTTACCATGATTTGTTTGAGATCTTTTGCATTAGAACCTGAGACAAACAAAACAGACAAACACGCACAACTATGCCGAGTTTGGATCCTCAAATTAATTAATGCAGGTTTTTGGGCTGTGAAACCAAATTACTCAGAGAAAGAAAAAACAGGATAATGCAAACTCAACACACTTGACCCTGAGCTCTTGTTCTACGATAAAAGTCTGACCACCACTTCCTGATGCAGCCATACATTTTAAATGACAACTTTAACAGCCTCATGTAACCTGAAAATGTCAGTTATCACTCTAACACATGTCAAACAGTACACAACTCCACCTTTCTGGTCCAACAAACCCTTTTTCCTCCAAACTACTCCATCCAGAGCAGACCAAAGCCAGCTGTATAAGAAGAGACATCAATTCAGAGTTTATAGAAAGTTTAACTGAGGAGATTCAGTGATAAATGTTCTTGTTTTAAGGTCTCGTGAGAACACTTTTTTTAGGACCCTGAGACACTTTGCATCTCCAAAGAGGCCCTGGAAGTTTATAAAAAAGGGACAGAAGGAAGTCGTGTTGGGTGAAAGGGAAGACGGCGATGCTATGGCTGGAATGAGAAGCCCACCCATGACCACATTAATGTGCTGCATTCCAACATGTCACCCTCTCACAGGAAGAAAGGCCTGATTTACAGGCAGCATAGACGCCTCTCTGTTCCTTCATGATCTATCTGTGAGGAACCAGGGGTTTCCCCCTTAGTGACACATCCTTCTGTTTACTGGTGGGGGGGACCCTCTGGTTTACGCTCTGCTCTGCTGGGTTTCAGCCGGTCAGAGACGAAGTCTGGAGGTCGTGAAGCAGGTGGGAGCTCCATCGTAGACCAAGTTTGAATCCCTCCCTCTCTGCGTTTCTCCACCTGCCTCTCACTCTGCTGCGTGCTGCTGTTTACGTCCGACTAATGGAGCTGGACAGATGCTTTCCTGTTATCCAATTAGTTTCTACGACGCAGACGTTTCCTGGCCATTAGCTGTGCAAGGACACCAACTCACTCCCGTTGCCCCCCTTCTCCACCTGGAAACTTGAAAAACCTGCAGTAATGACTTCAGACTGAACGTTTCAGAGCCTTTTCCTTCATCCCGTCTGACAGCTGACAGCTCCATCACATCTTACTGGTAACATGAGCCGTCTTTATCCCTACGATGCAGCCATCAGGGGCACCGCAGAGCCTCACATTGATTTCTGATGACGAGAGAGCACATTCTGGGCTTCATGCACACTGAATCAGAAAAAGAAGAGCATCATCGTGACAGCAGCGGCTCTATGTTTCTTCCAAAGACGACAGTTTCCATCTTGAACGTGCACTGGTGAAGATTCTCCAGTCGTCCAGGACACGGACAATTCAAAAAAGTTCAAGACAAAACGACCGGACTTTATTTGTTATAGAAGACGTTTTGCTTCTCATCCGAGGAGTTTCCAACAATCCTCAGCTGGGTCATCTAGACAGTTTCTTTTTTATATAAATGTTTCGCCCTCTATCCAGAATTGTTAGATTTGGTACCTGGATGATTGAGCATGAATGTTGTTATTCGAGGAGTAATTCAAAGAACAGAGTGTGGGCTAGGGGTGCACTGATTGCAGTTTTCTGGCCGATCACCAATTTCTAAAAAAGCCTGACTTGTTGATGCCAATTTTGTTTTATAAGCTACACTGTCAGGTGTTATAAGGTCACAATGCACCTTCAATTTTCCACCTTATTTTATTGAAAAACATACCCTTGAACAATATCTTAGAAACAATACAAACTTGTTTTAACTGGCCATGAGGTAGTGCTCTGAAATATAAATTAATTTTTAGGGGAGTGGTGGCGCAGAGGTTAGAAGATGGGCTTGTGATCAGAAAGTCGCAGTTCAACTCCCGGTACCGACAACATCAAAATGTGGGTGGAAAAGGTGAAACACCCACGATTCCCCATGACGACACGAAGAACAGATTCCTGTAACAGATGGTACGACCGACGCAAAGTTCTGACTCAGGTTTCACTAAAACAGACTTTGACCCAATTAACTGTCAAACGTCTACATTTGTGTCTGATGAACACATTTATTTAACACCTGTCTGTCTTGTGTAGCATAATAGCTCAGGAAATAAGGATCTAAATTCAAATGTTTAAAAAAAGCAAGCAATAAATCACTTTTCATTAAAACAACTAATGCCTCTCTGATGAATTTACTGAACAAAGCATTTAAAGATACAATTTTAAAACTTAAATGTTTTTGTTTTTTTTTTACATTATTTAAAAAGTTCAACTGTTTAATGAGCTTCTGTTCTGTGGACAGAACTGCAGGAACACACATTTAAAGATAAAAGTAGTTTTCCTTTTCCTGAATGTCGTGCGTCACTTTGCTCGCCCAATCAGATCATCTGGACAGTTTTTTTTTATTTATTTTTTTTTCATATACATTTTGTCCTTCATCCAAAGGACTTCATCAGTCTAAGGAACAAACTCAGTCCCAAGCAGCACACTCACTTAATGGACCAACCAGGAATCACCAGCAAACTGGTTGGTCCGTTACGGGAGTGTGCTGCTTGTGGGACTGAGTATGTTTGTGGCTCCTCAGACTGATGAAGTCCTTTGGATGAAGGATGAAAGCTCTCAAAAAAACACGCAGATGACCTGACTGAACTTTGTCGGATTCTTTAACTGGATTACTGAGCATGAACTTTGATGTTTGCTCGCCCGCGTTTCAAACGAGAGTCTTGCCGCTGATCTGTCCGTGTCGGGGAGGACTCTCAGCTACTACCACAGCAAAGTCTAGCAGCAGAAACAGTGGAACGTGAACAATGGAAAATGAAGACGTGTCCAGCTCGAGACTGGACGAATGAGACAAAAATGACTGACTGTAATGTTGCATGTTAGTTAGCTAAGGTCGCCTAGGTATGGCAGCCATCTTGAACTGTGCTGCCTCTAAAATTGGATCAGTTGTAGATGTACAGCCAGAAATAACTTTCTAAAAGTTTCATAAAAGCGCATCCTGTAATTCATGAGATATTTTACCAACAGTCAAACAGAGTTGACAACAGCTGTTTACAAATTTAAAAAACACAGATCTCTTGCAATCTGTTTGCACTTGCAGTATGTGTTGAGAAGGATTCTCAGCTACTACCACAGCATTAATAATTAATATCAGTAGAAATGACAAAGTTATGGTCATTTTAAGTCTGTTCAGGTTGACTGCACAAAGTAATCCACTGATTACTTTCTGATTTTCTTCAAATCAGCAGGTTGTTTAGACACCACACAGTCACGTGCACCTAAAGATAAGACCCTCAAGGAGCACTTTTTTTTTTCAGGGCAGAGGGTAAGATTGTTTGTACACGAAGTCATTTCAGACACTCTCAGTCCAGACGGATGACAAAACAATCTGTTTCTGTGAGTGGAGAGCAAAGACAACACTCCCTGCCCAGAACGGAGCGTCACCTTCAGCACAAACTTCTTGCTACACGAACCTCCACAGACAGAATACGCTG
Organism: Simpsonichthys santanae; assembly: GCA_031762415.1. NCBI lineage: Eukaryota > Metazoa > Chordata > Actinopteri > Cyprinodontiformes > Rivulidae > Simpsonichthys > Simpsonichthys santanae. Next base: position 21,180,433 of record JARVLU010001196.1, on the reverse strand, counting down.
ATGTGGAACCAGAGTGTTTGAATGTTTGTGTTCAAGGCGCAGCAGCCTGACAGTAGACGGATGAGACGGGTCGTGCAGAGCTCAAAAGATGGAATCAGTCTAATCTCTGGCATGCAGCCCAGACCACAGATGGACATCGACGAGGGAGAGGAGAGGACATCCACCTTCAGCACATTAACTTCCATTCAGAGCAGATTACTGTCCAGAGCTCTGACTGATGCTGAAAAAAAGGACAGCGTCTCAGGAGGGGAGCAAGGCAACACCATTATTGTCTGCCTCATGGTTTTTGTTGTTGTTTGTTTGTTTGTATTCATCAGATTGCGAGAACAAACATGTCTTGTGTGCTTATTGTCCCTTGAAATATAAAAAAATCAGCCTCTAAATTTTATTTTTTTATTAAAACTTGAAGTGTCTCATTAGAAAAAGTAAGGAAAAAAATCTGTATTAATCCAGATGGTTTATAAACTCGAGCTTTTTTAATGTTTTTTTCATGCAGAAGTATATTTCAGGACTAACGACCCAATTTTAATGCACATTTTTGCATATTTGTATTTGGTGTGACTGTTGCTTAGCACGACTGTAGGAAGTGGTGGTGCAAAGGTTAGGGGAGGTGTGCATGTGACTGGAAGAATGTTCAACTCCCAGTACCAGCATCATCAAAATGCGGGTGGGATTGATGAAATGCCCACACCTGCAGGCTCCACTCTGAGCCCTTGAGCAAGGCCCTTAACCCCCACCATCTGCTCCTCCACAGCAGCTCTCTGCTCCAGAGGGCTGTGGAAGCTCAGTGGTCCGGGGTTGTGTCAGGAAAGACATCCAGCGTAAAAACAATTGTGCGACTTAGTCCGCTGTGGTGACCCCTGATGAAGGGAGCAGCCGAAAGAAGAAGAAAAGAAAAAAGTTGCTTAGCACAAACATAAAACCAACTTATAAACATGAAAGTTTATATCTTAACTTGTTTTTCATTCAGGAGCTGCACAATGTGCAACACTAGATTCAATTACAGATGGAATATAGTCGTGAATATTTTATAAACGAAAGCATACGGCTGCTGTGTTGTTGTTGTGTTACTTTTTCATTCAATCCTTATTTATACAGGTTAATCCCATTGAGCCTCAGGGACTCAATTACAAGAGAGACCTGATTTTAACAAAGAGTGATGACAGCAATGGACAATCATAAAGGATGCGTACAAATGTATTAAATTTTAACAACTTAAAATAAAAGGACAATCAAAAGGAAAAGTAGCAACAACAACAACAACAAAAAAAACAGCTAGATTAAATGTTACAAAAGCTGTGGTTGATTCTTCAAGTTTTACCAAATTACATTTTCTCCTAAATGACTCATATTTGAGCAAAGGGGAAATATTGTTTTGGATATCATCTTTAGAAGACACTGTTGTCTATATTTTCTGACAGAAGTCAAAAGTCCTCTCCTCCTGCTGTTGCTGCAATACTTTTTTTTGTAACTTTTATTACAAAAGTGACACCGTGCTGACTCACAGTCTGAGCATCGTGTTCGCGTACAAATGAAGATATTTATAATAAAGTGCACGGGTTGTCTTGACTCCATACTTCTGACAATCTTCTGGAGTTAAGAACAGTGGGCCAGTTTCCCTCCTTGTGGAAAACACTGACTAAACAAGCGGTATGCTGATGTACCACGTTGCTGAGGGATTTCAATAGTAAATGTTTGTAGACTTTGTAGTGAGGGTTTTTTCTGGACTGGAATTGAACATGTAGTGTAAAGAAACCTTAATGTTTTCAGGGCAAAATATTCAAGTGGGTAGGAGTTACACTGTGTATAAGATGAGAAAGAAGTAGGGTTTTATTTGTTCATTTGTTTGTTTTGCTTGTCCGAAGCAAAGAGAGACAGATTCTTGCAAAAGGAGGGAGCAGTTTTGTCCAACGGCAGGTGCAATGGCAGAGCTAGTGGGGTGGGGGGTCACTGGTAGCACTGGCAGCCATAAGTTGATCTTCAGCCACTCAACAAGCCACCTCAATCATCTGCTGAATCTATAGTATGCATTTAAGATATATACTGTATTAGAAATCCGATGGCAGGTTTACATTTCACACACACACACGTGTCGCCTTCATGCTTGATCAAGATGAGAGTCTGCAATGAAGTTAAATTCAAATCAGTCTGCTCCTCAGATAAACAGTGTTAACATATACTGTATTTTATATATATGAATGCCCCCTCTTCACTCTGCAACAAGGGAAAACGTTGAACTTTAGAAATCAGGATGGCTGATGGCCAACCCACTACGTCTTTTTTTTTTTTGTTTGTTTTGTTTTGTTTTATAGTGGTTACAACGCATTTTTCATTAGAGATACACAATATTATTGGCATGGTATCTGTATCAGCCGATATTAGATATAGGACATTCCATCAAACTAACTCACCAATATAAAAGGTGCTATTTACCAGTATATTATATGATGTATACAAAGTTTGTTTTTTTTTTGCTGTTTTTGTATAACAACCCAACACCCGCAGCGCCAGCACAACGTTACGACACCTCGCGCGCCGTTGAGTTTAGATTTGTGAAAATTTACGAATTTGCACTGTTCGAGTGTTGTCATTGTGTTATAGAGTAAATGTCATGAATAAACTTGACATTAAACATAATCCAAGTTGAAGTGTTACATCATTTTCATCCTCCTTTTTGGCATCTGCATTTGGCATCAGGCCAAACTGACAAAGACCATGCAGAATAATGTTGTATTTTAATTTCACAGCAGTGAAAGCTATGTAGTCTCTGTAAGTAGTTCTAGGAAAAAAATATTGGTTTTGATATCAGCCAAATAAGTTTTAACATATTGGCAAAAATCTAATATAGTGCATCCCTATTTTTAATTGAACAAAATATAACCATATTTGCCTAATTCAACATTTATTTTTACAACCCTAAGAAGAACTTGTAAATATAAAAGATAACACACAGAAGTGCACTCTCACTAAAGAAAGAACAACTCAATAATGGTCTACACGAGCCGGTTGTAGCAGCTGCTGCATTTTTCTCTTCCGACTCAGTATTCAGTTAAATAAACACAGACATGGAGGAGTGATGGTTTCTTAAAAGAGGCAATAGTCTGCTGATTAATCAAAGCATCGCTGTGATGGTCTTTTTTTATTTCAAGCAGTTGGGTTATATTTTACCAATGAGATACTGTAACAGAAAATACATTGTTTTTATTAGAAGACTATTAAATGCTTTAGTCACTGAATCAGCCACATTATTCAACAACAGACAGACTCAGACTTTAAAAAAAAATAACAGCGGTGCAACTTTACGAGCAGTTTGCACTCCATGTTTGCAGATTTTCAGTCGTTAAAGCTCAAGTTCAGCTTCATTCAGTCGTCCGTGGTCACTGTTCTCGTCGTGTGCGGGTTAAACTGAGCTGCAGCACTGACGGAGCACAGAGGGAAAACCTCACACTGCGTTTTTGTTTCCATACCGTTAGGTTAAAACTAGTTTGTTAAACCAGGAAAAAGAAAAGACTCAGGAGGACAACTGACATCAAGTCTGACATTTTCAAGCACGAGTCAGAAAATTGTGGAGAAACTTTTTGATAAAAGACACAAGCTCACACTGAAGTCACTGCATTAAACTGACCAGGCTCCAGCATAAATCCCATTCTCATTACATAGTAAAACACAAAGTGCACGACACATCTTCCAGTACGATGCAACTCATTCACAACGTTGTAAAGAACAGGTTTAGTGAATGAGCAGCAGGCGCTCTGCCGGCTCTCAGAAGCAGACAGGAGTGATGAGACGGCGCTTATCTCAGCGCGTGAGCAGGCAGTTTTGTTTGGATTACTTATGTAATCAGCTTCTTCTACCAGAAGTTTGGATTTCAAGGTACAGCATTAATATTTACATAGCAAGGATTCCCCTGCGTCCACTCTGTCACATGTAGCTCTGCAGTGCGTCACAGCAAAGTACAAGGCCGTGAGGATTTTACAGACAAGGGAAGCAGAGAAGAGCTTTTTGTTCTGTGCACTGGGTAATGAACTGAGATTTAACTTCTATTATCCTCTACTTATCCTGTCAAATGACCCCGCAGCTGTGAGACGGTGCACAGACATAAAGAAAAATAAACAGAGGGCTGATTGGACTTATAATCATCATGAAAATAATGAGGACTGCATCACATTGAATTATGGACAATTGAATCAATATTCTCCTGATGGTTTGTGCTGAAATGTACAGGAGACGCCCGGATCTGTGATATTTCCCCCCCTCTGATTACAAGCGACAGCTCCGTGACATGTCGTCAGTCCTCGTGTCTCATCTAAGAATAACAACAGCCTATCAAGCATGTTTGGTTACATGATAGGGCTAAATTACAGAAGTGACCCGACTGGGAACAGGAAAAGCTGCTTGACTTCAGGACATGAGAGAAAGAGAGCAATGACTCATGGGAAAATACAGCCTCAGTCAGGCTCTTACGTCAGCACAAAACATGGATGTTAAGAAATATGGAAGCAGTAAAAAGACAGAAGAGTATAATGAAAGAATTTACGCCTGAAAAAATAAAATTGTTTTATTTTACCTGCAACAAGTTCAGACATGAAGCTAGTTTCTGGATTATATTCATGTCAGCTTTGAAACTCGTTCTTTTTTATTCAGCAGCAAGAGATTCGTCCTTTCAAAACTAAATTAATCACAACTATGACAACATAAAAGTTATTGCTGTCAGTTTACTGTTTAAAAAAAATACAATTCCTCCAAATATTTCTCTTTCCTTTTTTTTTTCTTTTTTTTTTTTGGGATATATAAAATACCAGATTACATGTGCAAGAATCAAGATCAATCAATCCTCAAGTGCATACTGAAGGATATTTTGTTCAT
>JARVLU010001196.1:21144532-21158160 GCA_031762415.1 Simpsonichthys santanae | reverse complement strand
TGTGTTACATTGAAAAAAACGTGTTTAAAATGCCGTTACCGTTCGCCATGTGCTTTCAGTTTCGGGTTACGTTCAAATCGGTATACGACCGGGCCGTTGAAACGGAACTCGAACGTAAACCGAGGACCACCTGTATAAAAAATTGTTTTGCTTTAATATATTTCTCGTTAAAAAAAAGGAAACAAGAAACATTTTTACTTTTGGTCAGCAGAGGTTTAATCTTCACGAAGTGGCTCTGTTTCACCATGGAAATAATTATAATAGTGGTTTATAATCATTAAGAAATGACCTCTAATTTAAGTGCATGCTTTATTTCAATGGTATTGAAGAGTTGTGTAAAGAAAAAACACCACTAGTAGATGGCTGGCAAAAAAAAAAAAAAAATACACAGGATATCGGACACTAAATTATTAATTAGTAGTTAATCAGACCAATCAAATGATTACTTAATCAAAGCCAGCGTAAAGTGGTTGTTTTTATTTACACAACTCTTCATTACCACTGAAATAAAGCATGATGATTACAAACCAATATTATAATTATTTCCGTGGTGAAACAGTACCGTTTTGTGGTGAAGTGAAGCAGCACTACATCACCTGTGCGGCCCAGAAGTATTATTTTTAGCACATGCACAAAGTGCTGACACTACGGATCGTGCTTCCGTAGCAGACTGGGTAACCACAGAGCTCAAATTGCCGAGTGTCTGCCATTTTGAGAACCAAAAAACAGGAAAGAGAGACAGCCCATGTCACGTCAAGGGGCCTCCCTCCCATTTGTCTTAAAGAGAGATGTTGCTCGCTCCCTCACTATCCATCCTTCAGTTCAAACAGTCTTATACTGCCACCCAGTGGTACAGCTGTTACTTCTAACCCGAACACAGAGCCCGGTCCCACCCCGCCCAATGCGGATTCGGACCCGACCGGGCCATAATAATGTGCTTAATGTGTGGGCCGGGTCGGTGTCAGGCTTTTTATCGTGTCAGGGATGCATGCGGATGACGATCCATTACATGTAACATGGCCATTTGACCGCGCGCTGACCGGCTGAAAGAGATAAAACGTTCAGTAAAGCTTCAGATGGACTATTGCCAGTGATCAATCAGTCCAAATGGACGTTCATTCAGACGTGCACGGCCAAAGACCCAAACATGTGAGATCACAAAATATCCGACATGTCAGAGCAGGATGCAGGCAGAAGCAGGGGAAGCATTTAGTGTGCTTTGATGGCTCCTCAGCTCTGATTTTCTGCCCCTCAGCTGCACGCGTCTGCTATCCATCAATAATAGTCGGTGGTAAGCAGTCAAAGCTTAATTAAAAATGTCAGGGGGGTTTTCAGGTTCAGACCTATAATCACTGTTAATTCTTCTGATCGGGTGGGGTTCGGAGATGATGGCTATGGGCTGGGGCCTGGTCGGTTTGGATTGGGACCCGAAAGTCCCAGGTTCGATCCCCGGTCACTGCATACCTTGTGGTGTCTCTGGGCTGCACAACTCATCCCCAAATTGACCCCCGGGCGCTTTCAATAGCTGCCCACTGCACCACCTGGTGGTGGATGGGTTAAATGCAGAGACTAATTTTGTCATTGTATGGAAACATACAGCTGATGACACTGTGTGACATTATTATTATTATTATTATTATTATTATTATTATTATTATTATTATTATTATTATTATTATTATTTGGAATTGGACCTGAATGCAACTCTATCCAGTGGTCAAAAAAGGCACTACATACAAAAATATATCAACAGTTCTTCTTAAATTTGACAATAATTACTAATTAACAAATTTCAAACAATATTATCATTTATCACAATAATTTCTGAGACAATTAATCGCCCAGCAAAATGTGTAAAAGACAAACAAAAATTCTCTACGCAGCCCTTCAATTGCTTTAAATCTGATTTATCTGGAAAAATCTGTGCCCACCCCAGAACTATAGCATCATTTGTCCTCCTTTCGATGGGTGTATACAATTTTTATGTGTGTGTGCTAACTGAGTTTGTCCGATGTTGCCCACACCTCAAGAAAACTTGAACAATATTGTAACCTCATTTTAATTTTGGTCAAATGATCCCACAACAGATCATTTCTTAAACTGTTTGTGGAAAACAACAACATCTCAGCTCATACAATAGAACAATATTACAGACGAGTTATGAGCATGCAGCGCTAATTCCAATAAATTCACATTCATATAAAGCGTTCACTATTACAGCAACAGAGCTGTTGAAGCTCGTCCCGTGCAAGTTTTGAGGTTGTTTGGGAAATAAATTACTTAATTTTCTTACATATTAAGGAAATTGTGAGTTTTGCAATGCCTCTGAAGTGAATAAATCTTGGCTTTGACACAGTAGTTTTAAATGCACACATGGTCGATTTATCAAACATGCTATAGCCCCTCTGACAGAGTAAGTAGAGTTGATTTCCACATTCTTGTAAACCTCATCCGACGCCCATGACTGTTAATTATCTCTTAAAGCCACAGTGCCCTGCATGTGAAACCATCAGTCTGACATCGGAGTCACTGTGACTGACAAGGAGGAGCAGATGGCTCATCTGAAAGACATTAAACCACCTCTGACCCAGAGCACGAAAACAGAATTACTATAGTGTTTCCAAGAAGACTCAAAAGTTGGATTGATACATGCTTGTTTTCCTTCATTTAAAAATATATTTCAATTAACACACAATTTAGCATCACAATCTTGTGGTGACATAATTATTTAAAAATAGACGCTTTTAGTTTTCAGAGATTTGCTGGATTTTTTTAGCGCGTTAGCTCCGTGCTGCAGTTGATCGATCTCCATATAACTGTGTCAAACTGTGAGTTAAAAACTCACAACAGCACTGGTGATGTGGCAAGGCGAACAGTAAGAGCACATGTCCGTGTCAAGTGCGAGTGCAGACTTTCAAATTCAAATTGTTTCTTCTCCTGTGCACAGCTGGAAACGTTTCCCTGAGCAATGAAATTCTTACTTTGCTGTCCACAATGAATGCCAAGCAGAGAAAGAAAACTGCATGTACAAGTACAAAGTAAGAGAAAACTAAAGGTACCAACAAAGTAAAATGTGCAAAATGTACGGTAATACCAAGCAGGACAAAAAGGTGCAAATATGCAAAGAGGTTCAGTTGAGTGACACGAGCACTGAGTTATTTAAGAGTCTGATGATACAAAAAGTTCTTGAATCAGGAGGTCCTGCATTTCACACTTCTGTACCTCCAGCCTGAGGGTAGAAGGGTGAACAGTCCATGTTGGAGATGGATGGGGTCTTTAAGGATGGAAGCAGCCTTCCTGTGGACTCCACAGTGGTAGATGCTTTGCAAAGAGGGCAGTGGGTCCTAGTGACGTTCTCAGCAGTCTTCACCACTCTCTGCAGGGGTTTGTGGTCCATGGTGCTGCTGTACCACACTGTGGTGCAGCTGGTTAAGATGATCTCAACCACAAATCTGTAAAAGTCCCTGAGGATTTTAGGGGACATGCCAAAAGACCTCAGACTACTGAAGAAATACAGCTGCTGTTGAGCCTTCTTAACCAGATGTTTGGTGCTCACTGTCCAGGTGAGGTCCTCACTGATGTGAACGCCAAGATATTTAAAGCTGGAACAGTGGTTGATGAGGTCTTATCTCCTTCCTCATGTCCACTCCTTTGTTTTGTCAGTGTTGAGGGTGAGGCTGTTGTCCTCATGACACCACGCTGGGCACCTCCCTCCTGGAAGCTGCATCATGTGCCCCCACCGTTATGCGTCCTATCACTGCAGCATCATCTACATTTGTACAAACTTAAGGGTGATGCTGTCCAGCACAGTCATGGGTGAACAGGGTGTGGAGGATGGAGCTGAGAACACATCCCTGTGGGGCTGAGAACACATCCCTGTGGGGTGCCAATGTTTGTAATGACCCTGGCTGAAGTCTTGTTGCCAATCCTGACTGACTGGGGCCTGCCAGTCAGGAAGTCAAGGAGCCAATTCAATTATTTTTTATACATTTTAACTGAACGTACAGAAGATTATTAAAGCAAATGGTAAAAGTAACAAATGTACTCATGGAGTGCCCTGATGCATGCTCAATAATCCAGGTAGAAAAATCTAAAAAAAAAAAGTTGTCCTCAAAACATTTTTTGAACACCAACACATTTTATGAGACTTTACAAGGATTGATTAAAGCAGGTTGTTTTTTTTTAACACGTCTCCAAACCTTAATGTGCGCCTTATCAAACAATACATCAGATTTTTATCTGCACAACAGCTGTGATGCATTTGTTGACCAGAACATAATCAGATTTTTAGGTATCAGACTAGTCAAAGTGGATCAAGAATCTTATTATTCAATTTCAGACTGACTGATCTTAGTTAAAATTCTCATTTTCCTTCTGAAACAATCACCAAAAGGCTTCAACACAGTCTGTGGAGCTGCTTCTTCAACGGTCTGTGTCCTGAATTCATCTGCGATGAGTTCACAAAACACAAAAATCACCGCACATTGATTCATCATGGACAAACCTGTGCACTTTCAAACAAATATTAGGAGTGATATTATTCAATATATTGCAATGTGGCAAAGCATGAGCCAAAAAAGTTGCTTTCCTTGTAGTTTTCACATCTGTAGGAGCCAAACTAAAGATTAAAATACTTCATATTGGTTCAGATTGTACCCAAATAACACTAAGCTCATGGCCTGCTCCTCCGTTCCATCTCTCACATGCCCTCGGTTTTCCTACTGACCACCCCAGCAACGTTCCTGTAGTTTTATTTCACAGCTGATACAAATAATTATATTTCCTTTGGTTTGTTGTTTCAGCCGTGACCTGAGAGCCATAGAGCAAGAAATCCCACAGACAGCTTCATTCATCACACTAACCCAACATGTAATCATAAACAGTCAGTAAGACAGTCTGATGATGGATGGATGCAGCTAAACTTTAACAAGTTTAACAATTTAACAAACGTAATTTGATCTCCAACGTCATTAAATCCATTATAAAATGACATCAAGGCACGGTCTTGACACAGACTAGGTTCTTCAGTTTACCATTTTAAAAAAAAGACCCAAAGTTTGGGAAAAAGAAACTGGAGCATCACAGCTGTGGTTTCTTAGTGCCACCACTCTGGTCTCTCGTCACGCTGCACTAAAAAGGTCAAAAGTCACAAAAATAATTTAAGAAAGAATCCACTTTAGAGAAATCTTTGGTTTTTCAAGTATATTGCGCATTAAGACTTAATGGTGTTCTGTTTGGCCCAGTTTCTGATCCTCTATAACTAAGATTACAGCAGTAATGTATCGTATTTAAAACCTTTTAGTACATTTCACATGTTCGATTTACTTACAGATAAACAGAAATGTGGTGTCTGTGTCTTAATGGCACCACATGTGAGGTGGGGAGGCGGTGTCCAAACCACCGATCATAACGCTCTGATTGCTCTTCATGCTGAGCCACAGCTGCCACTTTACAGAGCTTTACAAGATACACTGCGGGCGACGGTAGCTCAGTGGTCTGTGCCGCGGTCTCCTAATCCTGAGGCTGCAGGTCTGAGACCAAGTTGGGTCAGGAAGGGCATCCGGTGTAAAACAGTTGCTAAATGTTTCCTGCAAGTTTGCTCCATGTGGCCACCCTTGCAGAAAGGAGCAGTCGAAAGAATAATATCTGTATTACCACACAGCTGCAGATACCATGAACACACAATCAGGATACCCTCGTGCACAAATTACTGAAAATATGATGGACTTTATGGTAACCGGAAAAGTTTATATCTTAAAAGACTACATTTTGACACTCACAATAAGCTGGCCATGTAAAACATGAAACCACGTACAACGATTCACCTCCACACCACATGAAAACATGTCAGTTCTTTGAAGGAACAAAACAAAAAAAACAACAAGAAACAAGTTCTTTAATGACATATAATTCATTTTCAAGACTCATTTTGAACCATATCCTGATCTTTCTCCAAACAAATGTCTAATTTGCCAAAGATTTTTAAAGTGGGGTTCTGTGGAGAAATTATGAACAATCACCATCTTACCTGCTCTCAGAACAATCTCAGTTTGAAAGTCCAAGCTGGGCCAAAGTAAAGAGGATTACTGTTGTTTTTAACACAATTTTACTCTTAAAAGTTGCATAGCACCTTATACATGCACTATTTTATACATTTTTATGTCGTTAGTTTCACATTAGACGGTTGTTTACACTGAGTGACTGTGCAGGGCTGCAGTTTTGTTACAAGTAATGAGTTAATGTGGAATCACTCTGCTAAATGGAATGGGTTAACGTATACATAGCCACAGTAATCAGATGGTGGTAAATGGATAAATAAAGCTGCACTTTCTTGCACTACGTTACTTTTGCATCAGATTGTTCTTTTTTAAAAGGACTTTGAACTTAATATTGTTTTTTTATTATTATTATAAGTTTCACATGGACCATTACTGGTAATGTAAACATATCTCATGTCTTAATACTGGGAAATGCAAAACTGAAAACAGAATAAAAGTTTATAAATTGTGTTTTCGGAATCAGATGTGAACCTTTTAAAATCAAAGTTGTTTTTAAGACACATCCACTTTGTTGACAGCCTCCTTCAGTCGAGCTGTTTGCCCCTCACTTTGATCAGAAATGAACTATTTCCACAAACTGCAGCCGTTCAAAAGGCTGTCCACAACAAGTAAGATACTGACTGCTTATTATGTTTCTATAGAACCCCACTTTACTAAATCTGAACCACGTGACTGAAAGTGCAAATAAAACAAACATATAAAAAGTAAAATACAACCCCCGCAGGCGACAGGAACCCAGTCTCCCCTTTACGGCACGCGTGGTAAAACTATTAATTGTCTAAGAGAGTTATTTGTTTAAATAAGTGACATGTGCGCTCAATAACCAAAACTAATTACTGGTAAAATTCAAACAATTTAAGTGCAAAGAGTTCATAACAAATGGGTGACTTTAAACAAAGAAAGATCCTCCTTAATTTTAAAAATGTATTGACCAATAAAAGTTTATAGCGACCGACCGTGTCTCAGTTTTATTCAGAGGCAGTTTGTTGCAGGGGGATTCAGCTGAGCCCGAGTCTGTTTTTAAAAAATTACTAAATCATAATAATAGTCGACAAAGTGTTCAAGCTGCAGAATTCACAGTTTGTCACACGATGACCCCGTTTGAACAAAACACCCGCTGACAACAGGTTGTTAAATACAGGTAGAAGCACATGTTCTCCGTGTGTTTATCTTTGGGGGGGCGCGTTGTCACGATTGCACCGGGTGTCTGCAGCTGTCCAGACTTCAAGAGGCCATTAGAGCGGCATCAAGCAGTTCCAGCGAGAGGAGCTGGCTCCTCACGTGCACTGCTGAGCTGAGGTGAACCCTAATCCGACGGACAGAAATGGATTTGCCCTTCAGCTGAATATTGAGCAATAGATCAGAGAACACAGATCTGTCTCAGACAAAAATCCTCTGTGCACATGAGCAGACGAGGCAAATAAACTGAAAAGTCCTTCTGTTGTGCATCACCGATAGTGGACATCTTAAATTATTAATAATAAAATTTAAAGAAGCAAAACTAGCATGTTAAAGTTTCAAAGATCTTGGGCGATCTATTAGCAAATGGAGTATGGACGATAATTGGGATGGATCTCAGCTACTACCATCCAAAATTTTAACTCCATTTCTGCAGTATTGACTGAGTTATACATAGTGTATTTTTTGGACTATAAGGCGCATTAAGCGAAACAAAACAGTCAGATTAGTCAAACTTTATTCAGCTCATTCACATTAACCACATAAAATCATTTCGAGGTCAGTAGGCACAACCAGCATGAATACACAAGGTGCACCTGATTATAAGGCTCACTGTCAGTTTTTGAAAAAAAAGGATTTTAAGTGTGCCTTATAGTCCAAGAAATACGGTAAATATATGTTTGTTTAGGTTGATTAGCTGTGCCGGCCATCTTGAATCAGGTTGACTCCAAACGTTTACCACTTGTATATGTTTACCTACTGTCAGAGAGTTTCTTTAAGATCTACTCAGTGGTTTGGGAGATATTTTACTAACAGACTAAAAGGTTTGATTTTAACAGGAACTGTCTAAATTTTAAACAAAGCTCTTAGGCTAGTATTGGCATTTAAAGTGCAACGGGGATGAACCTTAGCTATAACCTCGTAAAATTTCAGCTCAGTGTCTGTAAAACTGACTGAATTATAGCTAATTACATGCTAAGGTTGATTAGCTGTAGCAGCCATCTTAAATCAGGTTAACTTAAAAAGTTAAACAGCTGTGGAGAAGTGCATTCAATAATTTATTCCTGGTAGTTTCATTTACTTCCATCCATTCATTTATGATTTATTTTGCCAACAGACGCACATACTCAGGCGGTTGAAGTACAGTGCGGCAAAAACGGCAAGAAAAGCACAGATCAAAACTTCCTCAATGTCAACAGCAGATAAAGAGCCACAACAAGACAAATTGCATTTTCGTTTGGAGGCTAACACAAAAGCATTTTATCACAGCGATAAGCGAGGGGTCGAACAGTAAACTTCCTTCCCTCCTTTCACACTGTAAACACCATGCACTGCTCGCCATGGCAACAAAAAGTGTTGATGTTAAGATCTCTTGCAGTGAGGCGTGCCTGCAGGCTGAGTGATTGTTTTTTTTTTTTGTTTTTTCCTGGAGCTACAATAGACGATTGTTGGCTGCTACTTGGTGTACGCACACAGAATGGCCTCGATGACAACAACACAAAGAGCCCCCCCCCCGGCAGGAACAAGCGCCCTCTCCATCCCTGCTTACTGCTGCCATATTGACCCAGGTAATGGAGATAATGGCTGTTATTGCATCAACAGTAGGATCAAACAGTAAAAGGCAACCCCTCGAACATTTCTTACTCCCAAGTGCACGGCCATTATACGGCTCTCTGCATACAAACACCAGTTTCCACAAAAACACTTAACAACAAAGCGCTTCGGATTCTGCCTCCGAGGACCACGGTGCCGTTGTTAAAAGGTTACCGGATCACAGCCGGGATCTTGCTGGTTTGTGCTGAGAGGCAGCAACAAACAAATTAGGTTATCGCTTGGGTTTGTTTTCCGTGTTTCCAGCCCTCGTGTTCCCTCGGCTTCTCTGTTGTCGCACACACACACACACCTGCAGTTCATTTGTAATCGTCCCCAGCTGCATCCACTCTGTAAATCGTCTCTCCCCACATGAACGCTTAGCGTCGCAGCCGCTTGATCGTTTGCGTGTTAACTCTTGGTTCTTCGTCAGCCATCCCCACACATCTGCTATGATTATTTAGATGCAAAGCACTTAAAAAAATGTATCTTTAATTTTTCAAATATTATAGAGGTTCTATTTTAAATGTAATTTAAGCTAAATAATTTACAACCAGTTTACAATACAAGCATTTTTTCTTTTTCAATTCAATTCAGTTTATTTATATAGCACCAAGTCACAAGGGCACAGAACAAAAACATTCATATATAAAAATAATAATTTAACATTATGTGAGGAGCAGACTGCTTTGAATTTAACTCTATCACAGAACTCTCATCCTGAACAAGCATGAAGGCGACTGTGGAAAGGAAAAACTCTGAGCTGCTTCCGATTAGTTGTTATCATCCCCATATGTAGTGGTGAAACTGCCCCACCTACCTCTTAGCAGGTGTAAAGGCACGTTATTAGCGTTTTCATCGCTGATAATAGGCAGCGTGTCACCGGAGTGAACCAGGAAGTGTTTTTTTTTTAACTTTTTTTCAGCTTTTATAACCCTTTTCGTAAACTTAACGTGACACGTGACCCAGAGGACCAACCCTAAACTTAACCCCCCTTGCCCTTGTGCCTAAACCTAACCAAGACCCTAAACGTAACGCCAGACCCTTTACTGTAAACCTAAAGACGTAGCTAAAACCAGAACCTCTTATCATCTGTACCAACGCTAACAACATACCTTTAAACCTAGTAGGAGGTACAGGAGGGGCAGTCTGACCACTACTTATGGGGATGATAATAAATAATAATGACCATTTAATGGTTGATAACGTTCGAAGCAGGTGGTTTAGACTGAAAAACAGTCATCATCCAACAAATGTTTCATCTCCTGTGGTTTGTCATCTACATTTGGGGAAAATCTGTGTAAATCTATTTTCTATGTAGGTATGAAGATTTATTCGGTTTTTCATTCATGTGCATCCAGACAAACGGATAGAGAAGAATGTTTAAATCATGTCTATCATCTTCTCTACCTGTACTGAAACTTTGGAAGAGCTTGCATCAGAGAAAACTGCTGAGAACCACATTCATCTCAGAAACCAGACTTAAATCCTAAAATCGACCCACTGAAAACATCTGATGAAGTAATTGCATGCTTGTGGTGCTGGAAAAGCCAATGACAAGTGGGGAAGGAAGTGGTGAAATAGCTGATTCACATAAAAACACGTGAACTGAGCGATAAAGATGAAAGAAGAGCAGTTTGAGTTCTGGGACTGACCTGCGAAACGTAGGAGAGGCGATGTCGGGGTATTTAGAGCCTGGCTGCCTGAGGCCTGACTGGCCTGCTGAACTGGAAGTGGGGCTGGACTTTGGAGAGGTGGACAGTCCTGCAGCCGGGTCTTGATCTGACCCCCCAACCTTCTCTTTATCCGTCTGGTTGATAGTAATGGGACTAGAGCGTTCAGAGCCCACTTTCCCGTCCCTCCGCTTGGCGCATGCTTGCGTTCCTGCAGCGCCTGCCGACTTGCCGCTGACGTTCGAGTCGATGCTGCTGGAGCTGGAGCGGTGCCCGCTGCGCCCTGCCGCCGCCCCACTGGAGGATTTGGCAGGTCTGGGGAGGGAGCGGTACTGCAGAGTCACCTTGGAGCCGCTGCAGCTCAGCAGAACGCCGTCGTCCTGAGGCTGCGAGCCGTCCAGGCTGGTCTTCCGAACGCCGCTCATGCCTTTACCGAGCGCAGCTGAAGATTTGGGCACCTTGCCCAGGGTGGCTGAACCACCAGTGAGCGTTGCACCACTGGTGGTAATTAGAGCACCAGAGGGACCGGGGATCTTCTTGTATCCGAATGTGCCAGTGGTGGGTGGGCGAACCATGCCCGAAGGGGGCTTCTTGCCTTCGTCCCCACTACTTCTCCCAGCATCTGAGGGTGAGCGCTGGATGCCAGCTGAATTCTTGGAAGGTACTTTTCCCTTTTCAGAGGCCTTAGCATCATCAGTTTTACCTGTCAAATGGCATGAACACTCATTAAAGAAGAGAAACACCCTCAGTATTTACTGGTTTTATTTACAGTCACCCCTCTTTAAAGACTCAGTCAGTGCTGCGTCTCTTACCAGGTGTTTTGAGTGCTGTGGTGGTCCCCTTGGTCCTGGGTGGAGTAATCCCCACCTGGGCTGTCATGCCCCTCCTCCATGAGCCGGTCTGTGACATCTGGGCCAAAGCAGCCACTTTCTGACCAGTGTCCTCATACTGGGCCTGAGCTTGGGAGGATGAGGATGATGAGGACGACTTCCAGCGGGAGGGGCTGCTGTTTGGATCCATGCTCGCATCCAGCTCTTCGTCCACTTTCTTCAGGTCTTCAGCTCCCACCCAGCTGCTGCTCACTTCCTGTTCAGCATGCTTGCACCTGCTCCCTTTCTGGGACTGTAGAGGATCAGTTTTGTTGGACATAAAAAAAAAAGCTGATGCATAACATTTATTGTAGGAGATTAAGCTTTAAGGAATAGGAATAAGAATAACAAATGCTGCTGCTTCAACCTTTATGTCACCATCAGTTTTGAATTACCCGTGGTTTTAGTAAAGATTGATGGTTTTGTACAAGTGTAAAAAGGAACAGCAGTGATGTGTAGCACACTCCGTGATCTAGACAAAATAACCACGCCTTGCTAAGTCACGGAGGTGTAATGCAGTGTTTCCCCTAACATTATACAAGGAGGGTGCCCCGCCCTGCCAATACAACCCCCACCCCCACTCGACAACTGCTGACATTTAATAATAATAATATGTATTGTCATCATTGTATGTTCCCATACAATGGTGAAATTGGATCTCTGCATTTAACCCATCCACCACCAGGTGGAGCAGTGGGCAGCTATTGAAAGCACAGGAGGAGAATTTGGGGATAGAGTGTGCTGCTCAGAGACACCACGAGATGTGCAATGACTGGGGATCGAACCTGGGACATTCAGGTCCTGAGTCGGCTGCCCTGCCTCTACACCATCGTTTAGTATTTTTACAGATAACTAAAGGTGGTGCTTAATTTGAGCTGGATCCTACCAGAACAGGATCTGGGTACTCTGTTATTTTGACATGGTGTGTTCCAGTAACTCTGCTCAGATCCGGCTTGGAGCTGGTAACTCTCAGGCTTTACTAATAATAAAGTCATGAACAATTATGACTGCCTATAATGAATAAAACTTATATTGAATATGTAAATGGAAAATAATTACATAAACACTAATTTTGAACACAACAGCCACTTATGAGCTTTGATCGCTGCTGTATATGAAACCAAACCTTCTCTTACTCCAATAAGTTTGGTTCAACTATAATTCACATGCTTAGAGTGAGGAGAGTTGACTGATTTCTACATACACAGTATCAAATGAAAACTATTCCATAAGCAGTAGTTGTTCGTCCCTGTAGTCAGACTCATCCCACCCACCTCCACCCACATTCATAAGCCCTACCACTGTGGTGTCATCCACAAATTTGACTGTGGTGTTGCTGTGGTGGGCAGGGGTGGGGTCATGTGTGTAGTGGGTATAAAGCAGGGGGCTCATCCCTCAGGGGCTCCCCTGTTGAGGCTGAGGGCCATGGATGTGTGATGGCCCACTCTAACCACCCTCTGACTGTGGTCTGACAGGAAACTATTTACCCATGTGCAGGTGGAGTATAGAAGTCCCAGTTCCCCCAATTTGTCCACCAGTTTGTTGGGGAGGATGGTGTTAAAAGCAGAGCTGTAGTCTACAAAGCGCATCAACACAAAGCTCACTATTTCCACCAGGCAAACATAGAAACATGGAGGGCTGTGCCAATGGCATCCTCAGTTGATCTATTAGCTCTGTGGGTAAAGTGGTGGGGATCAGGTTTTTGTGGGAAGAGTGAAGTTCTGTTACAATGTTATATAAAATAAATAATAAATAATGTAACATTTCATATGTGCTGAATTCTTGGGCCTTTTCTGAAGGCTGAGAAGGCCCTGAAGGATCCCCACTGGTCAAATGAGGTTTGAAGTAAAGTATTGTCACATTATGTTTGATAATTTGACAGCCATGATCAGCAAGGTGTGAAGGCTGGACTTTCATTCTGATGGTGCAGACTCAACTCTTGAGTGTGCAGGCACTAGCACCATAAATACAAAACATCAGCGTTCATCTTTATAAATGCTGATGGTTTTGGGAGTCAATAACTCTGTCATGCATAGCTGTGATAACATCACTTTGACATCATTGGGGTATGGGTAAACAAATAATTTCAGCAGTTCATAATTTGATTCCAGCCATTTATGATCAGATCTGCAGTGGTGGAGAAAGTACTCAAACACTGTACTTAAGTAAAAGTACAAATACACAGACAAAAATGTACTCTAGTAAAAGTAGAAGTACCATATTAATGTTTTTACTTAAGTAAAAGTAAATAAGTACTT
>JARVLU010001196.1:21084204-21094311 GCA_031762415.1 Simpsonichthys santanae | reverse complement strand
TCAATCAGGTCATCTGGACAGTTTCTTTTTTGTGGAAAGACATTTCACCCTCTATCCAGAGGGCTTCATCAGTCTGAGGATTCCCAAGTAAACTGTTTTCCCCACTGTTGTGGAAAGACATTTGTCTCCAAAACTAAACTGTTTTGGGGAACACAGTTTACTTGTGACTGATGAAACCCTCAGGATAGAGGGCAAAACATCATTCCACAATAAAATAAAATATCTGCCCAGATGACTGGACTGGACTGATGATTATTGTATTTTGTACCTGGATGATCGAGCATGAAATGATGTCTTGAGAGTCTTATTGTCCACAGGCAGAAGATATTGTCCTGTATTAGTTTCTTATGGTTAAAAAATGCGGTTGGCACAGAGGCGAAGGTCCGAACGGTTGCAGAGACAAGGAGTAAAGTGGTTCCAAAAACATTCATTTGATGAGGCAAGTGGTGGAAGGCAAGGAAGAGCAGCGGAGGTCAAGAGGAGGCTTTAGAAGGGAAACCAGGAGATCCAAAACACAGGGGGAGCAGGGTCAGTAGTACAACACGTAGAAAAAAAAAAGGTTAGCTTTTACAAATACCAGAGAGTAACTATCAGGCCAGGAGCATACGTAAGGCAGAGAATGAAACGCGTCTGGCTGAAGTCATCTGCTCTTATTTATACTCCTGAAGTTTATAAGTCCCAGTGGATCTCAGGTGTGTGCCCTCTGGTGTAGAAAAGCTGAGGAAGGAAAAAAAAAAACTGGGGCTCCTACAATACCTTTAACGGTCAAATCATCTGTATTTCAAAACCCGATTTGCGGAAACGGCGGATACACGCAGTGTGTCGAGCCTCTGCATTTCTTTGAAATTTAACAAGATAAACACCTAAAACAATTATTTGTTTGCTCAAAATTATAGTAAATGTGTGCCTAAGTCTAATAATGACTGATTGCATCAAATACTTAAAACTTCCAGCAAGCAGTATCCTCAGAGGAAACAGGAGGGTTATTGCTTAGCATTAGAATCCAGCATTTTCCTCTTGCTCTATGAATTTCATCTTAGTAGTGCTTTGTTTCTGCACACTTCATGGTTGTGTGGTCATCTGCAGAGGGGCCCGGCCGGCGGATCGGTGCAGACGGTAAACTATGGTTGGAGTGAACCAGAAATTTGGATTACCTCCAGAAATTGTTCACGGTAACCAAAGTATGTAGATTTTCATTTTCCATCTTGGATGCTAAAACGATCACCTGATGAATCTGGAGAAACATTAAAGTGATAGTCTGGTCATTTGTGAAGTGATGTTCCAAAGGACCAGGCTCTCCTCTTAAACGCCAGCTATGTTCTTTTAGTTCATTATAAATGAACACTGAGGAGTACCGGAGGGCCAAGCGGTCCACAGCCTTGGCTGTTACTGAGGCAAAAGTTCGGATGTGGGAGAAGTTTGGTGAGACCCTGGATAGAGACTCTCGATTGGCTCCGAGGATTCTGGCGAACCATGAGGCGGCTGAGGGGAAAACAGTGCTTTACTAACACTGTTCAGTGAAGGAGGGGTGCTGTTGACCTCACCAGTGATGTGAGAGGAGGTAGAAGGAATGCTTCTCGGACCTTCTCAATCCCACTGGCACATCTTATATGGAGGAAGCGAAGTCGGGCGACTTTGGGTTTGGTCTGTCCATAATTGATCCAGTCATTGCACATCTCATGGTGTCTTGGGATTATATAAATAAACTGAACTGATACTTGCCTTGGAAATGTTTTTTTTTTTTTACCTTGTCTGTGCATTATTTATCTCTGTAAAAAGAAAAATGAATAAAATAATAGGACAACAAAGAAGTAAAGGAGACATGTTTATTATTTAAACTATCACTTAAATAAAAAAAGTGCATAGAAAATAAACATGATTAGAAACTTTTCTTTTTACACTTATGTACAGCTTTGTTTCCTAATTATACATTCAACCAAGTAGTTTGTGGTTTATTTTTCACGATGGTGGTTTTCCTTCATTTTGTTGACGCGTACTCAAAAAAAAAAACCAACAACAAAAAAATCACACTGTTGAACCGGAGAATTATGACTCGTGAATACCGTTATTAAAGAGCAGGAGGATACTGAGAAGACAAAGGTATATTTCAAAGTAAAAACTAAAACTGGCCTGTTCATGATTCCTCTTTTTGTACATCCGACTGTAAACCACCCCCCCCCCCCCCCCCCGTCCCTTCAGCCCTGTTCTGACACTACATCCCATCATAGGCTGTCTATACACAACAAACTGTTCAAAGAAATTACAAATGCACAGTAAGTACTCATACAATCTCTCCAAAACCTTTTAAAAAAAAAAAAAAAAAAAAAATTCAGGGTGGATGCTGCTGTGCAAAATAAATAAATAAACATTTTCAACATCAGCATTATGACTTTCTATAAAACAGTACATAATAAGTACAACCAAAGCTTTAGAGGAGAGAGAGTGATGGTCTGGGAGACATGAGAGCTCATTTAAGTAGATTTTTTTTATTTATTAAAAAAGCCATTTTGGTGGTATTATATTGACCGTCTCCACAAACCAAACTCTAAAACGTTTCCCACATCAAGTAAGCCACCTTAAAAGTCCCTGTTAGAACATACAAACGAAACAAACAAACAAAAAGACATTCACTACAACAACCAGGGGAAAAATAAAAAAATGGCCGACCTCAAGAAGTTCACAACCACATGAATACAGTTACATTTCTCGTCACGTGAAAGCCGCTCCGCTCCAGAAAAAAAGTAAAAATAAAAACTGCAGCGCTCCTCAGTTGACAGAGGAATGCTCACAGGCACAGCAAAACTGGTACTGGATATCAATATACAAAAGAATGATGCACGTTAAGTTTTATTTGATAGTACTGCAACACAAAACCATTATAGAGTACACTGAAACATTGCTATTAATTAACCGTTATAAATCCGCTGTTTTGCTACTGTAACTAAGTTTGTCTGTCCATTCCATATATTGTATAGATACAAGAACAAGAAATTACTATGTGTGTTTTCCATATATTGTTACGTATTTATACTATAATTACAGATAATGACCAAGGGCCACTGATGTGGCATGATAAAATGTCCAACAAACAAAAACTACCAGAACTTCCTTATTAGTTAAATGCTGCCTAAAACAGTAAACTGACTTATTGTTGACTGAACACTGAACCTGAAAAGAAAAAAAAAAAAACGAGTATGAAGTGAGTCGTAGACAGAGCCCTTGGCATCAGTAACCGTCTTATTTCCACTGCTGGCGTGAACTGTTTTGAGATAAACCTGTGGTTCTACAGACACGAGTCCCACTGCTGTTCTTTAAACGTCTCCCCCAGTCCTGAAATGAAACTGCGTCGCTTGAGGTCACGTCTGAAGTTCTCAAAATAAATACAGCTCGCAAAGTATCCGCATCGTCAACGGCTGGACGCGGAGGAAGAGTATACATTCACTGATGAGCTTAGCAGCAGAACCCAGCGAGCCTGGTGGCGGTGCCGCTCAGCAGCCTCGGGGCGGATCGACCCGAGAGGCGCGTGAACCGCGGTACTCTCTGGAAGGGAGGGGGCTCCTGGCGTGGTCCCTGCCTTCACTTTGCAAAGCAGAAAGAATCAAGTGCACTTCGCTACAGCCTCAAACGACAGCGTCGGGAGGTGTCGCACAAACTCAAAGAAGCCCACGTGAGCGTCAGCGCTCGTAGTGGTCTCCGCACTGGTTTGCATCATCTGGCCAGAGAAAGAGCCGAGTGGTCCGTGCCTTTTCCTCTAAGTGCAAACTGTTAATTTGGGGTTTGTAGTTTCAGTTCACAACAAGGAGCAGTGTGGGAGTACCTGCTAATGGCTATAACAAAGTCAGCGTGAACTGCGAGTGACAATAAATTAATAACTGAGACAACACCCATCGACTTCAGTCGTGCAGTGGAAGCAGGCGAGTCAAAACAGCCTGCTTAAAGGGGGCATCAAGGCTTATAAAAGATGTCTGCTTGTTTACAGCTAAGGCCAAAACCAACAAGACTGAACGAGAAACCGTCCCCATCTGCTGGTGAGCACTGAGCCACCGCTTCTGTTTAAAAGAAAACATCGGCTCGATGGAGATACGATGAGTGCTGACGATGGAGTCCAAATAAAGGCACCTCGTTTCTAGACCAAGTCTGCAGAGGGACTTCAGAGTTCAAGCCGATGGGACTCTTTTACAAACGTGGTGTTTTGTTCAGCCGGCCCGTGTCTGAGGAGTAAAATCCTTTGATAGCAGATAAGCAGCCTGTGAGTGGACTTGAGTCTTTGATTTATGTTGTGGACACAATAAGGCTGGAGAGAGGAGATATCAGCTGTGGGTCAACAATCTAAACTCTCTCAAGTGCATAATAGTTCACATGACTGTCAAACCAGTAGCTAGAACTGGAACAGCAACAAAACAACAACAAATAAAATAATAAAAAAATAAGCTCTGGCCAAATGGCCTGTGGTAGATAAAGAGCTACTGGTGGACTGAACTGAAGAGGAACCGAGCCACAGACCAGTGTCAGTCTTTGGATTCAACAAAAATCACATAAAATAAAAAAAAAAAACATTCAGGCTCTACATTTAAAATAAAATTAAATAAAACTTTAAAAAGGCAGTGGAGTAAAAAACATATAAACCAAACATTAGTGTTTGTAAACCTCTATTTCCTACAAAAATGGCAATAGAATAAATATGAATTTTTAAAAATATAAATACCATCATTAAGTGCTATTTGCTATTGAGTGCTTTTAAGTTTTTTTTTTTTTTTTTTATAAAAATATAAATTATTTAAATTTTCTTTAAAAAGCAAGCATGATATTTCCCTGTCTGTAATAAAAAGATAAAAAAAAAAAAAAAAAAAACTCTCTTCTCCACAATAACGGATATCACAACAGGCCAATAAGGAAACAAGTGTCAAGATTTAATTTAAGGGCTTGATGTTTGGTTGTCTTGCTCCTGGAATTTGGAACGCGATTCTCAAGTCCAAACTGATACCAGCGACAGCGCGCACAAACCTGCTTCAGAGATCTAAGTACTCAAGCACATCAGTAGGTTCTTCTGGTCCCTTGGCTGTCAGTCCACCAGAATCTCTAGCTGCCTCACTCTTCCAGGCCAGAGGCTTCATCCCATAAGTAACACGTCTACAAAGCTACCAAGCTGTCAGACTCAATTTACAAGATGGTATCAAACCTTTACAGCAGTGGTTGAAAATAAACATGTCTTTTTTTTTTTAAACAAAATCTTTCTAACCTGATGTCTTTTTCTCCTCCCTGTGGACGACGCTCCACCTAGTGTTCTCGTCTGTACAGCTCCCCCCTCAGGCTGCTCCAGCGCAGCAGCTCCTATTTACAACGTCACATGTACACGCCTACAAACGTTACGAGGAAGGTTCCAGCTCTGAAGGCATCAGGGCACGTTAAACAGGGCGATGCGCATCGATAACGGCTGACACGGAGATAAAAAGAAATATAAAAAAAGAAACATGAGAGGGTTTATCACTGTTACAAGTCCCTTCAACAAATTGCACTTTGGTGTAAATTAAAACCCAAGTTCTTTGATATTTTTTTTTTTCCTTCTAAGTTCACATTGATAGACCAAAACACATAAAACAAACAAAAATAAGAATCAAAGATCAAGGGACGATGTAAAAATATAAAACCAAATAGAAATATTGCAAATAGGTGATTCTTATCTCACCACTCCAGGTGAAACTCTCAATGTAAAACAGAGAAAAGGAGGCACAATACTGTATGTTTGAATTTTTACATACGGCCCTTCCTGAAAATACAGTATGACCCAGTTCGCCCACACCTGCAGCTGCTGACGTAACCGAAACCACAAAACCATGGCAAAGAACAGCAGGCTGGGGGCTCTTCTGTACCTCGTGGCACCACCGCTCCAGAGTCCCCTTCAGGTTGGAGGCATCAGTTGAGGAACTTGCGGCACTTCTTCGCTCCGCAGTTGCACAGCAGCTTATTGTTGGCGTCTTCGATAGGGAACTTGTAGTCGTACGTGAGCTCCTCCCCGCAGTAGATGCGGCGAGACGCGAAGATGACGATGTGCTTCTGGCCGTGCACGGTGACGACTCGAGAGAAGCAGTTGGGCTCACAGGAGTGGTTACTGAAGCGGGCGGCGTTGCCATGCACTGTGGCGTCTACCACCTCGTAGTCGTCGATGCGAAACATGTAACAGCCGATCCCCTTTGAGGACAGAGAAGACAAGTTTTGCACGCTCACTTCTTCAAAACTGTAAATAAAATGTGCACTTTTCCCCCCAGAGGCCTTACCTTTCCATCGTAGTATTTCTCCCGTTTGTCAGTGAGCACCGAGCGAATGACATTTCCAGAGTATTCAATGACCATTTCCCCAGCTTCGATGGTTTTCTTGCAGAACAAGCCGCGGCCGTGAATAGGAGACCTGCAGAGGAAAACAGACAATCCATGTGATTTACTGTACTCAAAGACTTCGTTTACAGATACAGAGATATGGTTTGTCATATTTTTATTTTCCATATATCTTTTAAAATCCTCAAAATTATCAAAAGTTGTTCAAGATCATAAATATTCAAAGTGACGAAATGACCTGAATGTTAAAAGGTCGACCACAACGACCGAGTCAATTTTACTGTAAAACTAACCAATGATGATTTTTGAATATTTGAAGTTATGATGGCCAAAATGGAAAAACTATTGCAACTTCTTTTACATGGTTTTATCCACCTTAGTTAATTATTAAAATATAAACACACTTATTACTGCTTATCTAACCTGTAGACTCCAACTGTTTCCCTCGAGGTGGCCTTGAGCTGTCTGAACCTCACAGCAAGCGGCAGCTCCACGGAAGCACGCCTGCGATGACAGCACAAGAAAGGGAGCGTTAAAATAATAATAATAGTAATAATAATAATGATAACAATAATAACAATAATAATAATAATAATAATGTGTTATGTGTTGTCATCATTGTATGTTCCTATAAGATGGCAAAATTGGCTCTCTGCATTTAACCCATCCACCCCCATGGTGCAGTGGGCAACTACTGAAAGTGCCAGGGGAGCAACTGGGGATAGGGTGTCCTGCTCAGAGACACCACAAGATGCAATGACTGGAGATCAAACCTGGGACTTTCGGGTCCCGAGTCGGCTGCCCTGCCTCTACCCAGCGATCTCAGCAATTTTATCTCGACTTAAAAATAATATCATTGACCGCGTAATGAATGCAGTTACTTACCTGGCAGTCCTGAGCTGCCCTTCCTCCTCATCTTCCTCCTGTGGTCTGTACTCCGGTGGTTGGCGATGTTTAGAAGCCAAGAAGTTGAACATGTCAAACACAGACCTCCTGGTTTGTAGAGCAGTGAAACAGGACGTCATCAGAGACATATTAAAAAAACCAAGAACATCACACGCTTTTTACATTCTTTATAAAGAACTAGGAACTCCCAAGCAAGAGCCAGAATAAACCAGAGTACAGCATATAGCGCATTATGTGCCTGTCGACCAACTGTTATACAGTAGTCCCTCACATATCGTGGGGGTTTCTTTCCAGACACCACCGGCTCTAGGTGAAAATCCGCAAGTAGGGACATTAAATTTATTTATTTTGTATATATTTTAAGGCTTTATAACCCCTTCCCACACTCTCGCGTCGAGGGAGACAAAAGGCTTGGTTCGGGTTGCGCTTGATTATTTTAAATAAACAATCTATGTTGCTCTTGCGGCTCACTCAGGTATAAGACAGACCCCACACCCCCTCCTCTTTTTCAGGGACTGTCTGTTGCGCGCACGCCTGTTGTGTCTCTGGGACACAATGGGGACAGACAGACCCCACCGCCTCCTTTCTCTTTCTCTGCTGTGACAGACAGCCTCAGAAAGAGAAAGGAGGGGGAGGGAGGGTTCTGTCTTATTCCTGAGTGAGCCACGCTCAACCATTCTCTCTTTTTAAAACAAATTCACTCTTATTTTTCAATTTTCTTCTTTCTTCTACATTTGTTCATCTGATCTGTTCATCCCTGCTCCCTGAGCAGTGGCAACGGGCAAAGACAGACCCCACCCCCTCTTTTTCTTTCGTTGGCTGTCTGTCACAGCAGAGAAAGAGAAAGTGAGGGCAGGGTCTGTCTTTCCCAAGCGCGTGTCGTGTATGTTGAAAACCCGTGAAAGAGTTTGCTAAAGTCGAACTGCGAAGTGTCGACAATACTACTGTACTGTTCGAGGTTTGTTTTTCGCAGACTCGCTCTATTGCGGTTTTTCAAAGTAAGATTGGACATGACACGCAATTGACTGATTGATGGATGAGCCACACGATCGGCACGGAATTTCTATTTAAAATAAAGTATTTTAAATTATTTAGCACCTCCTGCAGCCTGTGTGCAGCCCACAGCTCTCCCTCTTGCAGCTGATCAGTTGATCTCTGCTCTGCTGCGGAGAAGTGGGCGTGGCCGAGAGCAGCCGAGGCAGAGAGCCGAAATCATGACAATCTTTGCTCTTTTACTACTATCCCTACTTAGCGGTTTTTCATTTATTGCGTGGCTTCAGGGTACGGATCTCCCGCGATAAACGAGGGACTACTGTATATTACTATACAGCGATCAAACAATGGCCCGGACAAGCAAAGACCTTGTTTTAATTTTGAACTTGACTTGTGACCTTGACCTTGTAGCTGAGATGATGAAATTTTTATGTGACATTTGTCTAGTACTGTTGCATGAGTGTATGAAATTATGGACCGGACAAGAGTAAGTTTACAGACGACAAACAGAGACTATCCTATAATACATTCATTGGGCATATGAACAACTTTAGACTTTACTGTTGTGTCTGTCAACTTCAAAAGGCTCTAAACAACAGCTAAATGAAATAGGTACAGTATAATTTGTACATTTGATGCGTGCGTATGTGTGCTCTTTTCTAACCTGTGGTGGATTTCTGCCCGAGCTGAGCCGTGGGGGTTGAGAGGGGGTTCGTCAGCTTCCTCTGGTTTGTGGAAGCGGAAACGGTAGCTCCGGCAGTGCCTGGATCCGCTCAGCTGCTCGAGCAGAAAGATCACAGCTTCATGTACGACTCCCAACATCCTCAGTCCATTCACCCCTGAAATGAACAGAAAAATGCCCTATAACGGATGCTTCAAGAGTAATTTCTGAAAATCATTAAAAAATAAAAAATTAAAAAGTTTACGTGTGTTATTTTTGTGTCATCAAAATGAAATTTACCTTCAAAAGAAAGCTCTTTGAGTTGTGCATTGGAACGAGCCTCCTTCACCTTGTCAGTCAGGGACTTCCAGGCCTCTGAAAAGAGACCGTGAATACTTTGAGTCATCTTTTATTCCATTCAAAATATTTAGGCACATTTTAGACTAGGGGTGTAACAATACATTGATTTAAATCGATATATCGATTAAATTATTAATGATTCAATTATACTGTGGCAAAAAAAAAAAAAGGATTCATATCATCATCTTTAAAATATGCTTTTATTTTGAAATTCCAAGGAACAACTGTGTCACCATTTCCGTGCATGGCTGCGCTCTGCGGTCGCCTCAGCAACATGACAGACGAGGCAGAAAACACAGATAATGAAATTCACTCTCCTGCTCGATTTAAATCAATACTGTGGAAATATTTTGGATTCTGACAGAAGGACGACTCAACAGACAAAACTTGTGCCATATGCAACAGGTGCCAGTGTGAGTTAAAACATTCAGGAAACAACAAATTTGTCTGTTCACCTGAAGAAGAAACACAGCATTGATAGCCATGTTATGTAAGCTCAATATTTATTTCTGTTTCTTTATAACTGAAAGGTCATCAGGGCACTTTTAAGTAAACTGATTTCAAAAATGCACATAAACATGAGAAATGTGAGACTATACTGAAACAGATCTTTTTTTTTTTTCCATTAATTAAGAAAATATATTTTTTATTTAAATGCCTAGTACCTGTAATAACAAAAATAAAATGGTTAAATCATATTTGAATTGTTTTTCTAATTTATATATAAATGAGATGGGCATTTGATATCGCAATACAGGTAGTCCTCGAGTTACGAACTGGTTCCGGACCTAAGGACCGTTCGTAGGTCGATTCTGCCGTAGGTCGGAACAGAACGCACATGGCGCCGTATGTCCG
>JARVLU010001196.1:21068974-21078991 GCA_031762415.1 Simpsonichthys santanae | reverse complement strand
TCAATCCAGGGAATTGGATTATGGAATGGTTTGGAGAATGATGTTAAAAATTCCAAATCAATGTGTCAGTTTAAGAATATGATTAAAACTGAACTGTTAAAAAATATATATATATGAAGTAGCATGATGTGTACTGTATTGTATTAGAGTTAAAAAAAAAAATTAGAAAGAGTTTGTCATTTTGTTCTGTTATCTTTCTGCTACCTTTCATTTTTTTATATTTTGTATGTTATCATTTATGGAATTGTTTTGTACTGTTTTTAAAAAATGAACAAATTTTACAAAATAAAATAAATAATAATATTAATAATAATAATAATATGTTGTGGATGATTTGTGTATACAGTATACTGTAAATGTATAATCATGTGACAACATGCAAAATTTGAAAAGCTAGAGCAGCAGACCTAACTAGTCTCATCAATGTGCCGTGTTTCTGCAAAGTCTAGCAAGCCTGAATAATGATAATAAAAATAATATTAATAATAATATTATTAATAATAATAATAATAATAATAATAATACAGTAGTTCTAATGTGACGTTTGAAGCTTAAAAAGTCAGCAGAGGAGCCTTAAAAACTATGGCAATCTTTCCAGTGGAAGCCTCAAAATCCACTGGATGAATTGCTGGTTTACTAGACTTCTGAACACATACAAAAAGCAATAGATGAAGCTGACAAGTAAACCACAAATAGACCACACTACGTATCAAAGAGCCTCCCAGTGAAATCTGAGACTGTTACAGTTTGCCTCCCATAATGCCAGGAGGCGAGGCAGAATTAATGGTCTGAAAGGGCAG
The DNA here is from genome assembly GCA_031762415.1 of Simpsonichthys santanae. Classification (NCBI taxonomy): domain Eukaryota; kingdom Metazoa; phylum Chordata; class Actinopteri; order Cyprinodontiformes; family Rivulidae; genus Simpsonichthys; species Simpsonichthys santanae. The sequence continues at coordinate 21,078,191 of JARVLU010001196.1, read as the reverse complement.
ACAGCTGAGACAGTGAGTGAGTCTGAATGTAAATGTCAGAAAAAGACAATACTGTATTCAGAGCAATCACACTTTATGACATAAACGGCTCGAAAACATCGAAATAATGCTCGCCTGATGATCAGCCAATCATCTGTTTAAATGTTGGTAATTCTATAGTAGCACTTTATTGGTCACATTTGACAAGTATTAATTATTTTTCGTGCCCTCAAAGAGTGACAGCAGAGGAATGCTTTGCATCTATGACTGTAACGAGTTGGTTTCACTGATCCTGATCAGCAGCAGACGCTTTTCCTTAAAAGCCCCACAGCGCTGCTTCCAAAAGAAAATGTGCAACCAATTACTTTGATGACTTTAGTCTCTGTCACTTTGATGTGAGAAGGTATGCACAAAAAATAAACCCTTTATCGACCTTCATCATGCAACTGCATATTTTATAAGTAGCTTCTTGAGGAGTTTAAGAAGTGACATCATTTACCACTAAAACAACAAAGTAGCTACATAAGGTATCCAGATCTCATCTACCTAAGAGTTTAAAACACAAAACTTAAATCTTTTTTAAAGATTATTTCACAACTTGGTGGTGCCCTTCTATATCCAGATGATGATACAGCTTCTGAAACCACGTTTTACTCCTCATGTCCAATAATTACAGAGCAGCACGTCTTGAAAACGCTTGGGTTTTTGGATGGGCTCACATTACAGGAGTAATGAAGGTCAAATATTCTACTCTGTAATTACAAACACTGCTTGAGACTTCCAGGTTTAGGAACTGATGGCACGTTTGTCAATACCGCAAAAAAGGTTTGCTTAAATCTGGCCTTCCATACTTCTTTTGTATTAATTTACAGCAGTCTTTAAACTCATTTTGAAGCGTTTTCATGTTTGTTACAGAACATTACACATTTCATGGTGTGATAAAAACTCACTTGGCAGAGACTTTTTGCCTTTCCCAAAACCTGGATTCTTTCACTTTGAACCACGGGAAGATTCGGCCCATTTGCTGAAAGGGAAAACATTCAGTGAAGTTGACTCATCAGCCTAATGAAGCACTAACACAGACCTGCATTTTGAGGCAAGAAGGCTGATGATGATACTGTAACGACTGAGCGATCACCCGAGTCAGAGCACGAGAGAAATGCTTTTAAACAGTCTGACATTGCTCAAACTGTCTTTATGAAATTCAGACTGTATTTGTGAAGTGAAAGAACATTTAGCTGTAAAGCTAAGAATCTTACCCGAATGAAGAAAGTCTTCACCATACAGTTGGCTTTCCTACTCTCAGGCTGGCCTCCGTCACTGCTGATGGCTGTCTGAATGATTCGCACGATGTCATCACTAAACTCCAGCTGGGAGAGAAATTATGGAAATGAATGATGTGCACGAGCAGAGCATACTGAAAAACAACTGACCAAAGCAGAACACTGCCATAGATAAATTGTAGCTTATATTTATTCATCAGTTCACATGATAAGACTGACCGGTGATACAAGATACGAAGTACATTTGCCACTGAAATGGTCTTAAACATGTTTTTAAATTAGTTTTTTTTTCCATTTTAAACTGGTTGAAAAGTTTCTCTACGCTGATCCTACATCTATTCACTAGAAAAGACTTTTAGATACCAGAAAAAATATTTGTATGTTACAGGAAGGGCAAAAACCCACATACCAATGAGCTGTAACGACCCTGATCCATCTTTTTCTCAATGGACTCAAGGTCTGGAGGGGAATCGCTTGGAGGTGTGGGGGTGACCTCAGTAAGAACTGGGGGATCTGGACCCTCTGGGGAACGACGGGATGGAAGACTCTCCTCTGTCTCTGGATTCAGCTCTGGAGGCTTCACAGCCTGCCACATTAACAACCAAAGTTAAGCAGAAATGTACAACTCTTTGTAAGTAAATCCCTCAGTGTTGCTAAATTAAGGAATCTACCATGCAGTAATTAATCACAGTGTTTCTTTATCTAACCTGTCTGTAGCGCAGCAGGTGTGTGGATGTGCGCGAGTTGAGCAGCGCGTTGAGGACGTTGCGAATGCAGCCCTGAAACTCCCTCTCCAGTATCGTCCTCCACTTGGCCGGATGGCGTTCAGTGCATTTGGTGCAAGCGTAGGCAACGCTTTCTGGCAGCAACGACAGCAGTTCAGACATTTCATCTGAGGGACAGTAAAATGACAGGTCATTATTTCTGCTATCATTAGATTTATTGTGTTTCGGCATCTCATCAGCACGACAGCTCGTCAAGACCTGTTAGCTCTCAGACACTGAAATCCTCTGCTCTTTATTATGTCTACATGGTTTCTTACTAACCTGTAAGCTTCTCACACTTGGCATGAACCCATCTGTTGCAGCGACTACACTTCATCATCTTGCTGGCAGAGTCATCATCATCATGGTGCTTATCACACAGAGGGCAGAAGTTCCCTGTAAGGGAGGATTTTATCATGTAAATCAAGCTGTGACAACATTATTGACTGACTTATAGGTATTCACCTTTCAACCAAGAAAGAAAACGGGAGCTTATCAACAAACCGCTGCTCACGCACCTTTAGTAAAACGTTTGGCACACTCATGACACATGGAGAAATCATGTGACCACTGGGCATCCCAGGACTTCCCAGGTTTGGTAGCTCCGCAGCTCTTACATCGCACGCACTTGGTGCAAATCTGAAGAGAAAAAACATATGAACAAGACGACTACGTGGCAGAAACATTAAAGCACTTCTTTGAAAAAGTGTAAAGGGTGTGAAAGTGGAATTCTTTTATAGACACTGCCTGTGAGAGGTCCAATAAATGCAATAGCACAATCTTAAAATAGAAAATGTGCGAACAAGAGGAGGTGGGAAAAGGGGGACAAACGATATGTTTGGACATGATGCTTATGTTTGGTCAGGCAGTAGTTAAGAGGGCAGAACTGATGTGTGATGACAGAGTGGTGCTGATGCGTACCCAGACTCTGTTCTTCTTGGTAGGTCTGGTGGGGTAGTTGGGACCCAGGCACTCCGGGTGATAGCTATTACGGCACTTATCACACTCTAGCAGCTGCTGCTACAGTGCGAAAAGCCACAAGATGGAAAGAAAAGTTAAGCAACGAATGAGCAACCGATACATGTTAATTATCCACAAAATAAACTGTTAACAAAGATCACTTCATCCTCAGCAGTCCCTGTTATTTATACAGAGCGGTCAGTAAATCTTGGTTTTTAACAACCCCTATCAAAACTGATTAAAAGAAATTGTCAGAGAAACCTTTATTCAATAACCATCAACTAATTAAAAGAGAAAGAAGCAATTTTTGATTATGCTGCAATGAATATTTAACATTTGGTCTGATATGGCTTTAAATCCACAACAAGCTGAGATTTTAGACATTCTGTAGTTGAACAAGAGCGACAGACACCCAGTGATGTTTAGGTGGCTCCATGGTTACAGTAATTAATTACTTCATGTTCTTTAAGGAGAGCTTTCTTTAAAAGAACTTGCTGAATTTAATATTTTACCTTCACACTACTGACAATAACAAAACAATTCACTGATGAATGTCAATATAAACAGGAGCTATAATGTGCTGTTTAAACCAAATATATAATTCCTAAACGACAGCCCTTAAGGGCTCAGATTATGCACATTTTGGACATAAGATAAATCATTAAACCATGGCAGGAAGCCAAGACGCTGATTAAATGATGCATGCAAGTCTTTTTCTTTGAAAACATTCTCCACTTGATCAGTCTAAATGGAGTTTCTTTCATTAGTAGCTTTAAGCAGGCTTACTTTAGCTTTCTGGTGCTGGCGCCCACAGGCCTGGCAGAATCGGCATCTTCGGCAACACCAGTTCTCAAACTGCTCCTGGAGGGGGCGCTCTGATTCCCCGAGGCAAAAGAGATGGAACGGTTCACAGCAGACCTGGCAAAAGACGAACTGGGGGAGAAAAGAAAGAGCGTGAAGTGAATATGATTTTAAACGACTGAAGGGTTTCAAAACAAACATTTATTTCCTTTTTACCTCAACGTTGCCACTGCTCGCACACAGAAAGCAGAGCACCCTGGGTGTGATGGGCACAGAGGTGAGCAGGCTGAGGCCTCCAGCCTCCCACACTTTCTCCACGTCCTGATCCCTCTTAAAATCCACTCTGATACGATGCACTCCGTCGCAGGGCGCTCTGGACTTCACCAGCTCCCTAGTCGAGGGAGTGCTCAGCGAGTTTAAAGTACTGCTGCTGGGAGGTTTAGTGCTCAGCGGCTTTTTTTTGTTGTTGCGTGAAATAACAAAAACACAAAAGAGAATACATTTTAAAAAAATAATGTGTGGCATCTGCAAAGCAATAAAACACGATGAAAATTTTCTTTAGCACTAAGATAATTCAGATAGTCCAGGGCTATTCAACTGGCAGCCAAGGTGACTTCAATAAGAATAAATAAATAAATGTTTTTTTTTGTTTTTTTGTGGGGGTTCTGGGTTTGGGGTTCTGTTTATTGCATTTATGATTCAATGCAATAAAATAAACAAATTTAAAAAGTAAGAGATCATTAGCTATGTTTACATGGACACAAGTTATCAGATTAAACAGCCATTCAGAATAAAAATGTGTCATGTAAACACCCCGTTCGTATGATTCTGAGCAGGTTCATCTTGGTCTGAATGAATTTGTAATCTGAATGAGAGGGGTGGTTTATGCAGATTCATAATCTGAACATTATGCATGTAAACACTTAATCTGATCATTTTATTCCGATCGTGAAAAACTGATCTGATGTGTGATCTGCCTACCTCACGTACTAGATGCTAAAATGTCGGGGAAGCAAAAAAACACCTGTGCCGTCATTAAAACCTGTCGCGGGTCCATTTTGGGCGCTCAGGTTTGTTTACGCTCATCAAGGAATATAAACAGGAAGTAGAACTTCTTCTTCTGTGTTTTTTTTTTTAAGGAAAGTTTACCAACCTGCACGTCAGTACTTCTGTTCTGAATCAAAGCCCGCTGCACGCAAACATTGTGCCCATGTAAACAATACATTTGGATTAATTTGAATACGTTTCAATCCTATCAAAGAATTTTGTGCATGTAAACATAGCTTTTGTAAACTGTGGTTTATTTACATAATGATTTTAATTGCTGGATGTCCGGCCCCCGAGCTGTTGGCTTTCAGAAACGGTGGCCCCCTGAGCAGTTTTGTTGAATAGCCCTGAGCTAGTCCCCCAGTGAATTCCTACCTTGTCTTTTGGTTTCTGCTTGGGAAATGGAGGAATGGTGCGAGAAGGTTGCATCTTCAACTGTTTGGAGTCAGCTAGGAAAACGAAAAGAACATGACATTCAAATAGTAAGATTAGTAAAGAAAGGCATATTGTTCTTTCAAGGTGTGAAACGGTGAAAACTTGGAGCTGTGGCAAAGAACATGTGGCTCCTGGTAGAATCTGCTCTCTGAGTACAATTGAATACATATTATTAGTGGACTAAAAGAAGTGAGCAGACTCACCTGTTGTAGTTGAACTCTGCAGTTGTGTTGAGGACTGCTGGGGTTTCTTCTTGGGTTCACTCACAAAACTCTTGGGTGATGAGTCCTTTTTTGAAAGTGTCTGACATGCAGGCGGCTGCTGCTGTGAAAGTTGGTGACACTGTGTCGACTGGGACAGGGAAGTCTGAGTCGGTGAGGACGAGGAAGACGATGATGAGGACGAAGATGAAGAAGAAGAAGGGGAAGAGGACGTGGAAGTATGCGTCTGAACAGGTTGCTGTGGTTTGTGTCCCTTTTTACTGGCGGCGCTGCTCATGACTGGGAGTTGTTGGAGTTCCAGAGTCAGAGCTGGAGACTGAGCGTTGCTCGGGGTCTGAGTGGGTTCATCTGGGGCGGGGGACGAGGCCAGCGCTGGAGATGATTGCTTTGACTGTGGCTGCTGTCTTGACTTCTCGTCTCCCAGCTTTAATGGAGGAGTTTCTGTGTTTTTATGGAGAGGATCATCCTTTGGCACAGCAGGAGCAGATTTGGGGCCTGGCTCTGAGTTGGGCCCTTTTACAGGATTGAGACCTTCTTTTTTCTCAAACGTCTTTTTCTTGTCCTTCTTGCCTTTACCTTGTTTTAGAAGAACCATCTTTGAGGGCATCCACTGCAAGTTCTGACACTTTCTCATTCTGTAAATAAGACATAAGAAGTTTAAACTTTACTTCTTATACACACACAAACAAAACTTGAAAATGTTCTTTTAAATGCTTGCTAAAAGATAAAGCACTGACTTGCAGCATTGCTTTTTAATGTTCCGCCCTCCAAACTTGGGCTTGTCCAGACAGTTGGTGCAGACGCCACAGTCCTCTGGAACCTGGCAGCCCGAGCACTGGCCGCAGCGACGCGACCGGCGCCCCTTTTTGGGAGGAGCTTCTTGAACAACCTTTTGTCGCACCTCCCGTGGTTTGATGGGAGGAGACTGGGGCTCCGCCTCCTCTGAGCCCGCTACTGATGACTTATCTGCAAAAAAAGAATTGTCATAAACAGTTCCTCATTGCTGACACACAGTTACTTTGAGGTCTGAGCAGAAAACAAATTAGAAGATGAAGAATTACACAACTGAACTAATGTTTACAAATAAACTTCAAAGTAAAAATATATACTGTATATATATTTGCTGAAATAAGGCTTGTTTAAAAATAATTAAAAGAAAACAGAAATCTGATACAGTCTACCGGTAATTAATTTTATTTAATTTTTTTTAATCAGATATGAATTAAATGAGTGGTATTTGAACTGAAAGAAAGATTTAGGGAGATGATCATACTCATAACTCTACTAGTGTACTTCTAACTACTGCACTGGTGCCCCGATGGATGACTGGATTTGTCATCCATTGGAATAACAATAATCAGTCTCCCATCATCAAATCCTGCACATACTTTTTCAAAACTTGCCCAAATAAAATCATAAATACCAAACCTTCTGCTCAGTCTCTTATAAAGAAAAACTTTACAAGTAAATGTCTAAATAAGATCTAAATTAAAGCTACATAAATTGCAGTTCTCCGATTCAGATTTCTGGTACTGTATTTGGAAAGTTCTTGTGTCAAATTTCAATAAAACTGATTTTTTATTTTTCACTAAAAACTATGACCGACAACATTCAAATCATACATTCCCCCCTCATTTTGAGTTTTAATTGAATTTTTGATAGCATGTTCAAAAACAATGTACAGCAGTTATTCTTTTTCTACAAGAGTTACATTACCTTCCACTGTCTGTGGAAATCTAAACTGAGCAGAGATATTTGTACAAATAAAACTTTCTACCACACTTGACTCAAAAGATTGAATTATCATCTAAGAACGTCATCAAGTTCTGCAGAAAAAAGGTAATGAGTCATTCACTTAAATAAGGCATGTCGAAGCAGGTAAATAAATAAAACATGCACAATAACAAACTCTGAATGTGTTATATTGGTAAATCATAGTTTTATTTTATGGCAACAACACTCAAGACAATTGTAGATAACACATAACAAGATGAATGTCCTGATGCATGCTTAATAATCCAGGTAGAAAAATCTAACAAGGTTAAGTCGGGTCATCTGGACGCATAGAAGAATCCATCCAGATGACCTGATTTAATCTTGGTAGATAACAAGCTGAATTTTATTGTCATCAATTTAAGTGGCAGCTGGTATTTTATTGAAAGCTTTTTATTTTTTACACAAGCATAAAAGACAGTTTGAGCCTCGTGTCCTGCGTAATCTCAAAACAGAAATGGGTGGGCTTGTTCAGGCTATGTGCTCAGATGGATTGTCCCTGTTGGTTTTTCAGTTTAGTGTTGGGTTGTTATTTATGTACAAGTTGTTGTGATGATGAAAAGTGACACCATAAGTCAGTTGTACTTGATGGATAAAACGAGGAGAAGCACTTCCTGTTCAGTGAGTTACAGAATTGTGAAACTGAAAGTAAAGTGTCGATATCAAACTCCAACTCTGTGCCTTTGATGTTAGCATTAAGCTGTTACAATAACACATCCTACCTGAAGACCTAAACGTTAAAGTCACTGTTTACCACTGATATTACTAAACTGTAAAGTGAGCAACTTCTTGTTAATAGACTATAACACATATTGTGCTTCTTCTGAAGTTAAAAGTGAAATTGCTAACTATGATTCTTTTTCACTTGGAAAGCACAATGTGCTTCTTAAGGCTCCCACATACTCGGGCGTACTGTGTGTACTCCGTGAGCTGCGCAGACACTGCGCGCACCGTCTGCAGACGGTTGAGACTTCATACTCGAGAGTACACCCTGATGGGCTGCAGCCCAGCTCCGCAGGAAAGGGGCATTTACCTATGGGACAAATGGAGGTCGCTGATTGGTCATTTGCTCACACGCCTACTTGACTGACTGACAGGTCGGGGGGAAAAGAAAAAAAAAAAAACGAGAGCAACCGGCGGACCTGGAGGCAGCTAGCAGCCCAGTAGCAGTGATGTTCTGAATTAAGAAAAAGTTCTAAAAAAAATAAATAAATAAAAAGAGGGAGCACTGGCCCTGCAGCCCACAAATCAGACTGGCCCACCAAGAAATCTTCAGACCCTCCTGCAGCCACTTCCGACCTGATTTTAATTCTCTCGTGACCAATTCCTTCATTTCTCACAATCTCAGTCATGGCGTCAATGAACGAGGAGGAAGAGCTCACTTGCCTCTTGGCAAAAAACAAAAAACAAAAGAAAAGCCCTTTAAACTAGATCAGGGATGAAGAAGGGGAATTGAATACATTGGTGTCGCATACAAAACAGTCCGTTGCCAGGCAATTTATTGTGAGAAACCAAGTATGCATATGTAAAAATTGATCTTTGCAAGGACAAGACTTGAGGGCATCCGCTTCAAGACCGTGTTGAGTCTAATCCGGTACACGCGAACCTCTGCGGAGTGAAGTACGCCCGAGTATGTGGGAGCCTTTACTAGCACAAACAAGCTATTTAGCTATGGTGAGCTTACAGACAAGAAAAAAAAAATGAAAATTTGTAGGTCAGATTGGCTAATTTCTGCTTAAAGTGGTTCAATTCCAGTTAGGGGTTGATACATTTGTGCATCCAATTAACAAGGTAATCAATGCCAACAGTGGTACATTAAACAAAGTCCTCCTCAAACTATGAAGTCTTAGACTGTAAACTAGGTCAAACTCATAGTGTATACAGGTAGTCCTCGGTTTACGGCCGAGATCCGTTCTAACGGCTCGGCCGTATACCGATTTAGCCGTATACCGGA
>JARVLU010001196.1:21003485-21033936 GCA_031762415.1 Simpsonichthys santanae | reverse complement strand
CTTTCGTTTTAAACCCTTCCCACATTCTTGCAATATTCTAAACAATGTTTCTAAACTCTAAACGCTCTAAGAGCACAGAATGTCATGATATCCCTCTCTCTGCTTCTGCTGCTCTCAGCCACCTGCAGGCGATCTTGGCCACGCCCACTTCTCGGCTATAAATGCAGATCAGCTGATCACTGTTCAGCTGCAGCAGGAAGTTTATCCTGCAGCTCTGGGCTGCACAGAGAAGCAGCAGGTGCTAAATAATTTAAAATAATGTATTTTAAATAAAAAATTTCATGCCAATCGTGCAGCTCATCCATCAATCAGCCACTTGTGTGTCATGTCCAATCTTTTTTTGAAAAACTGCGATAGAGCGAATGCGTGATAAATGCGAAGTAGACAACTATATTCTTTTCTTATTCTTGAAAGCATCTCTCCTTAGTTCTGACCTTCTTCTACTTAAGTGTTTTAGGTTTGTTTAATGAAATGAATGGTCTTCAGATCACTCAACACGTCTTCTTTAAAACTTTGCAGTAATATTTTAAAAGTTAGACATAGCTATTTAAACCTTTTGAGAAATTGCTTTACCTGTAAATTCTATATCAACGAACACTGTGATGAGAGCTTCGGCCAGTTGAGGTGCATGTTTATAAGAGCAGAAGACCCTCTCCCTCTGAAACACAATTGGCTGAGCAGCACCAGGAGCCAGAGGCTCCATGTGGGGCATCACTGCCTCCAACACCTCGGCAAGCTTGGCTCTTAAATGAGGGTTCTTCATCCTGTCATGCATATCGAACAAAAACAAATGAAAATCTGGGAAAAGGCTTACCTTTCACCTTACCACAACAGCAATCATGACAGAGAACATTACACACCTCTCTACATTACCCATAAAGACAGTAATGAAGTTAAGAATCTGCTCCAAACTTTCTGCAGAAGTCTCCAAGACATCCTCTGCAAAACGTCGCAGGAAGATGAAAAAGTCTCCCAAGTTTTCTGCAAAAAACTCTGACAAACAAAATGAACTTTTAGTCATGACTATCCAACTGAGGAATGTTCAGTAATGATTGCATTATGAGTAACAACTACCTTTAACCAAATTGAATTAACCTCCGCAGTCACTATAAATTATTTGTAGAATGAACGTACCTCCACTGAAAACTGCAGCGATACATAAACTGATCTCAATTAAAAGGCCAGTTATGTTGACATAACGCATGTCGACAGTTAAATAACTTAGTAAATCCTCAATGAACCGACTGAATTAGTGTGACAACGTTTTACTCCACAGTCTGACCCCACCTGGTGTATAGCAGAGCATGCTGTTCTGCAGTGAGGGCAGGGGGAAGCTGAGTGCTACATGCTCAGGCCCCTGGTTTCCCATACTGAGCTGAACAAGCAGAGCAGCGGTGGAGGCTTGCAGGTTAAGGCAGCATTGCAGCATGGCGGGCTGTGTGGTGGCAGCTTTTGTTGACAGATAAACAACCATCAGACGCTCAAACTGCTCCAGGAGCTGCTCTGACATGGGGTTTCCTGTTCGCTGGGCCTCCTGCCAAGTCACCTGGAGCCGGTGGAGAGACTGGTTCATCTTGACCATCTGCTCGTGGAGTCTGCACACCAACGCACATCGTACATACATAATGATATTACCACTCTGACACAAAGAATCTTCTACAGTGCAGACAAATTACTTGCTGTGACTAAGTTCATCAAAGATTTTAGTGTGTGATTAGTTTCAAATACCTGTGGAAGCCAAGGTGCATGGTGAGCTGTGTGAAGATGAGGTTTTCAGTCAGCAGGCTGTAGGATTGTGCAGGCTCTACCTGCTGCTGCGGGGGCACAGGGATCATGCATGTTTCCTTGTCAAGACCTGTTAATGAAAAAAAAAAAAAAACATTTACAACTACATTACTAGAATCAACTGCACTCACCGTTATAAATTAGTACAACCAAAACAGCTGAGTTAATATCAACGAGACCATGACAGTTTTTCTCACACGAACACTGACCTCTTGTGTGGATGTTGCGATTGCGCCTCTCTTCTTCACTCAAGTCTTTGAGTGCGCAGTAGGTGGGATTGAAGGTGAGGAGTTTTGGTGAGCGAGGCTTGCAGAATGGCTGGCACAGCTTCAACAAAGCTGCACCCAGGTTTAGGAAAAACGCATCTGAGGCGTACATCTGGACAAAGATCTCTGGCATCTGATTGGCCCAGATCTTGGCTCGACCAGCGTTAGCGTGCAGACAGTTGCCCAACCACGTGAGCAGCAAGTGGCGAGTCTCACCAGATTGCTGCAGAAGGTTTTTTAAGATCTGGTGCAGCTTGTCTTGAAACTGCCCCATGAACTGTGACACAGAGAAGGTAGAGAGAATGTGTGTTGAGACATTAACAGATGCTATGGCTCCAATCAAAACAGAAAAACAACAATGAAATAGAAAATTAAAAAGGTCCATATACTTGATGAATGTTGGCCTCCTGGACCTTTGTCTCCTGGGCACTTGAACGAGAGGGGTTCAGGAAGTAGCCATGGCCCTCTACAACACCTGGGGTTTTCAGCAGGCAGGATATATTGAAAATAGTCCCCAGCAAACTGTTTTGATACTGCAAACCATTAGCTGGGTCTCTGGGCTGTGTGTGTTCTACCAACACCTAAAAAAAAGAATTGCTGGGTTTAAAAAATGATGCACTAAAATAGGAAACATAGAACGTGTAAAGAAACTGAAATGCTATTAAACTGCTGCCTATTTATTTTGTATTATTCAATAGCAATGAGCGCAGAAATGGTTTTCTTGTGACAGAAGCTGCATACTTGTCCCCTCACCTTGGCTATATCTTTATGGTGGCTGAAATAGAGGAAAACATCGAGATAAAAGTAGAGGCGAGGCTGACACAGCTCCAAGTCTTTGACGCGCCCCTGAAGGATATCTAAAACTGGAACCATCACCTCTTCAAACGTGCGCACCTCTTGGTCAGAGAGCAGGCCAGCAATGACTTCCTCTACAAATTCAACCACTTCCTCTGGATCTAAAACATAGTGACTTAGTAAGGGGGAATAATATATGCATGTATAGAATGTTCCATCCAGAAGAGGCAAAGACAAAAGGAAAACGGAGAGAGAAAAGAAAACCAGAAAAGGAAATATTCAGGCCCTACAGGCCTGAATATTTCAGGCAATATTACAGGCAATGATGAAGCTAATTATTTAGTTAATGAAATGGCGGTTAGCAAAGCTAACTTTTTGTTTAGCTGTGCCCACCATTGCATCTGCATAATTCTGATAGTTTATATCACATTTCTGAATGACATGTTCAAATGGAAGCATAAAATGACTGAAAAAAGAAGTGGGCCAAGAATTAAACCTTGAGGTACACCACATGCAAAATATAATTTGTTAGAATTAAAATCATCAATTGACACAACAGAACAATTTCTCTCTAAAATATAATGGACACCAGGTAAGAACTGGACCAGAGAAACCAACATACTTTTCTAATATTTCCAACAAGACATAGGACATAGGACATACGTGCTCCTTGGAAACCATCCAGCAGCAGGTCCAGAAGCTGCTCGTAAACACTCTGGTTGATGTAGATCTCTGGGGTGAGCAGAACTGTTCGAGTGTTAGACACTGACAGGTTCTTGCAGCGAACAGCAAAGGAAAGTAACTTCTCAGGCACCTTTGTCACCTGGTGCAAAGATTGAAAATAGAGTTGTTCCATCATTGCAGAGAATTGGTGTACTCATCACTATTTAAAACCACAAGGACTCAGAAAGTCCCTGTAATTAGGAGCCATAAATAAATGGTATAGGGAAAAAAACAAATTACCTCCTCCTTCGCCCTCTGGTAACAAGCAAAAAGATAAGGAATGGCACATTTTTCTCCAGCATCGCGGTCAGCAGACAGGTTCACTGCGCTGCATGATGTCATATAAATGAGGTGGTTTCCTGGCTCCAACAGCAGCAGGCGATTAAACAAAGCCTAAAGGACAAAAAAGGAAACGTCACAGACACACATCAGTTCAGAACGTTCAATTCTTTTGCCCTAAAGTAAAACACACAGCTTGTGATGTCTGTTTAAAGCTTGACCAGACGTCATCCCTTGTGTTAGACATTTTGTGGTTCATTAAACTTAAAGAAATACAGAAACAGAGCTACAAAAAGCACGTTAATGCTTAACCTGCTCGATGTTGTCCATGTCCAACCAGTCCTGTCCATCCAGATCCGCAGCCATTTCCTCCAGGTAAACACAGCGGGGAGGGATCCCATTACCTCCTCTTAGACTGGGATCACCTAGGGTATAACAAAACAAAAACAACAACTAAGAAGTCAAATCAAATTTTATTTTGTATAACACATTTTGAGCAACTCAATGTGCCTTCCAACAGGAACAAAGGTAAGATTAAAAATACATAAAAGTGCTCATGCACACACATGAACAAACTGTATAAAGGGCAGAATCATAAAAGTAAAAAAAAAGGTTCAATACAGAAGCAACTGGACTTTATTTGTTGCATGAAAACGTTTCGAGGACGACTGAGAATCTTCACCAGCAGAATCATAAAAGTACAAATACATAATACACAAACAAGAACAGATAAATCACGTTTGCAGTTTTAACGACTTCTCAAAATTAACAAAACTGGGAGAATCTCTCTGATTTAGTGTTCATTCCATTTCACTGGAGCCCAAATACAGAAGGCCGCTAGTTTCCCCTAGCTTGGATATGGTACGAAATAAGACAGTTACCAAGCTCTGCAGACCTGAGTGATCAGAGTCTTATAGAACTTGTTAACATGTTTCTTTTACACTGAGGGGCAAGACCATTTGACGTTAAATACATAAGTTGCTAGATGTTAAAATTAATTCTGCTTTCAGTGGGTAGCCAGTGCAGAAATCCAAGGTGATTGTGAAATGTCTGTATACAGCACATTTTGGGAGGCTAATGAAAAAGGTTATCGCAATGGTCCAATCAATTACTTACTTTACAACTTGATTTTTTAAAAAGTCAGATCATTTTTTTTAAATAAAATTAACTTTTGAAATTTTCCTTAAACGACAAGATGCTTCAAACCAAATAATATTTTCTGTTTATCTTGGCTGAGCTGCAAGAAGTTGTGCGACCTCAGTATGTATTATGATATCAATACATTGTGTAAAGGAGTTCAGAGAATCTGCATTAACAAAAAATAAGGAAACTGTAAAACATCTGCACAGTGGTGGACACAGTTGCGCAAAACCGCTAATAGTGGAACTACCAGTAACTTTACACTTAACGGATTAGCATTTGTTAACTTTGAAAATCTTTAGCAGAATTAGCTCAATTTAACCTCCCAAGACCAAAACTCTTACATATTTGGATGCCAGGTTGTCCACATATGTGGATGATAGGTCCTAGGAGGTTAAATATGAAGTAGGTAAATTCAAGTCTGCTAATTTTCAGTTTTCCACGGTAAAAGCAAACAGGAGAATGGTGATTTGCACAGACCAGTGCTACGCTATGCAAATCTAAGCATGTCACCAACCTTGCAGTGCTTCCCCCCTCATACTTAATGCAAACAGTCTCTGACTCATGATGGCAGTATACAGCCAATAACAGACTTTAACATAAATGAGGCCAAACCAACCCATCCATCCATTGATTCATCCATCCATCCATCCATCCACCCATCCATCCATTGAGCCAAGCATCCATCAACTTTACCCACATCTTCCTTTTCAGGCCACGGGGGGTCACTGGTGCCCATGTCCAGCTATCACTGTGCGAGAGGCAGGGTACAGCCTGGACAGGTTGCAAGTTCATCACATGGCCACGAGACAAACAACCAGTCACTCTCTCACTCACACCTAGGTATAATTTAGCGCTCTGTTCCAAACCAGAATAAGAAAATAA
Source organism: Simpsonichthys santanae (assembly GCA_031762415.1). NCBI lineage: Eukaryota > Metazoa > Chordata > Actinopteri > Cyprinodontiformes > Rivulidae > Simpsonichthys > Simpsonichthys santanae. The sequence continues at coordinate 21,028,063 of JARVLU010001196.1, read as the reverse complement.
CATGAAAAACCCATTTTCACACTCAGAAACATCGTAGAAACATTGCACACTATTCCTACTCATCATGCCTTGCAACACTCACACTGTCTCTGGGACACAACTCTCTCACACATTTCTTCACACATCTTTACTTTAATACAAACATATTTAATATCTAGATACTATTGATGATGATGCACAGCAACTTTGTAATTAAGTTTATAAACGTAATTAACCACAAAGAATATCGCCAAAGCGAGTTTAATTCATTATAGTAAATGACATGAGCAAGACATTCAACACACATTGAATGTATCACTTTGCTTCAGCACAGCAGAGTTCTGCTCCTCCTCTTTGGTTCCAATAGACTGAATTAATGCGATTAATGTGATTTATGAACCGATTTGAGTTGTGTTCACTTACAACGTTGTCACATTACAGTCTAACAGCGTCACAGACAGCAGTGTTTGATAAAAGTTAGCACTTTAGTGTTAGCTTCCACTAATTTTTGAAAGTCTGTTTAGCAGTTTAGCAATGGTGAAGCTAAGTTTTTTTGTTAGCAAATTAGCAATTAGCGAATTAGCTGTTAGTAAATTAGCAGTTAGCGAAGCTAACGTTTTGGTTAGCTGTGCCCACCACTGCATCTGCATAATTCTGATAGTTCATGTCGTGTTTCTAAATGACATGTACAAGTGGAAGCATACAATGATAGGAAAAAAAAAAAAAAAACTGGACCAAGAATTAAACCTTGAGGTACACCATATGCAAAATATGATTTGTCAGAATTAAAATCATCAATTTATACAACAGAATAATTTGTCTCTAAAATATGATGGAAACCAGGTAAGAACCGAACCAGAGAAGTCAACATACTTTTCTAATATTTCCAACAAGATATAATAATCAGCAGTATCAAAAAGAGGGCTGATTCAGAAGTATAAATAAGGATCTACTGTTTTTTTTTTTTTACACTCATTGTTTAAGTACAGCTCTTTATAATTAATAATACTAATAATAGTAACAACAACAACAATAATAATAATAATCACAATAATAATAACATTATTCATAAAGCTTTTTAAAACAAACATGGCTGCAACTAAGTGCTGTACATGTAAATCAAGAACATTTAAACATGTAAAAGAATAGAAACAGTTAACAGTAAGACCACTGAAAACAAAAACATAAGTGCAGAGCAAATTTCAGTCCGTGCTAAAAGCCAGGGTAAAAATGCATTTTTGGCAGCAAGACGGCTCAGTGGTTAGCACTGTTGCCTCACAGCAAAAAGGTCCTGGGTTCAATCCCCAGTAGGACCTGGGGTCTTTCTGTGTGGAGTTTGTATGTTATTCTCATGCTTGTGTGGTTTTCTCCAGGTACTCCGGTTTCCTCCCACAGACCAAAAACATGCATGTTAGTCTGCCTTAAGGTCCAGGCCTCCCTTGCAAAAGAGATATGTGATCTCAGTGGGATTTGCCTGGTTAAATAAAAGTTAATAAAAGAGTTTTTAAAACGGACAGTGAAGAGGCTTGTCTGATGGGAAGAGGGAGATTGACTTGGAGCAGCTACAGAAAAAGCTCTGTCCCTTCTGAGCCTCCGTTTGGACCTCAGCACCTCCAGGAGCAGCTGATCAGCTGACCTGAGGCACCAAGCAAGAGAGTACAGGTGAAGCAATGCAGAGAGTTAGGATGGGGCAAGACCATTTAATGACTGTTTCAAGCTGCTGTTGTGTGAGGATAGACTTTACCTTAGCCAGCTGTCTGAGGTGATAAAACTGGCCTTGACCACCACTTTGGTCTGGGAATCTAATTTAAAATCCATGACCATTTCAAAACCTAGATTAGGAACACCTCTCTTTACATGTGGTTTCAGGGACACAGATCAACTGGGGAAAGTTCACAGGAGCCATTGGGACCAAACACATCTGTTTACTTTTCATTGAAATTCAAAGAGTTTAAGGACATCCAGGTTTTGATGTCTTCAAGACGCAACAGGAAGTAGCCTAATTGAGAGGGCATCTTTCTTTTTAGCAGCATATAACTCTGACTATCATCAGCACTGGAGTAAAAAAAAAATACCCTGCTTTCTGAGGACTCAGCCCAAAGGATGCAGGTAAAGTGAAAAAAGCAGGGGACCTAAGATAGAGTCCTGTGGAACCCCAAAAGACAGAGGAGTTGTGGAGAATTCAGAACCAGCTATTTTGGCACACATGATTCTGTCCGACAGACAGGACCTAAACTAGCTAAGTGCAGTTAGCCTTAGTGCAGTTCCACAACAATGTAAGAACGTGGAGAAAGCCGTGCCTTAGTGCAGTTCCACAGATACACTTTTGGTGCTGTAAACGTGAGACTAAGATGTTGTGGTCCATTGTATCGAAAGCAGTGGTTAGGTCGAGCAGGACAAGAACCACATGTTCACCAGAATCGTTAGACATAAGAATGTTGTAAAACACTTTTAACTAGAGCTGATTATGTGCTGAGTTTTGAAACTAGACTGGAAAAGCTCCAGGAACAAGTTCTTGAACAAGTTTAACAGTGCAGTTTCTGTACTGCGATGACACCAAAAACCAGACTGATAAATATCAAAGACACTGCTAGGTTGAAGAAATGGTCAATCTGAGACAGGCCCAAAATTAGACATGACGGTTTTAACTGGGCTGCTTTCTTTTAAAGGAGTTTTGACGACAGTTTCTTTGAGTACGCTGGGGAAACTTCCTGACAGAAGGCAACAGTATACAAATTTTAAAACTACAGCAGAGTATGAGAATAAATAATAATAATAAGTGCTATGTGTTGTCAGCATTGTATGTTCCCATACAATGGCGAAATTAGTTCTCTGCATTTAACCCATCACACCTGAGATACACTCAGTTGGGCAGCTATGTAAGCGCCCAGGGAGCAATAAGGGATTAGGTGTCTTGCTCAGAGACACCACAACATACAAGAATGGCTGGGGTTAGAAGCTGGGACTTTCGGGTCCCGAGTTGGCTGCCCTGCCTCTAGCCCATCTCGGGTCTGAGCAAATCAAATGTGCAGCTTGTATTTACAATATTCAAGGCATAAAAATAAATCAGTGAAGGAGCTGTACAAAAGCAAAGGAGGGGGGCTTTAATCCCACATTTCCTGTACATCATGACTCATCACAGTCTGAGTGTTGAGAGACCCAGCCAGCTCACTGAGACCTGAAGGCCTTTGTGCTGTTCTACAGCACGGTGAGTCATTTGTTTCTGACTGGAAACTTTTAATATGATTTTCAAAATCTTGAGCTGCATCTAACAACAATGGCTTCTGAGAAAAATAAAACAGATACCATTACTATCTATGAACAGCATCACTATCAGCAAGCCTCTCCTCTTCAGATGTTTTTTTTTTTTTTTTTACATGTGAAACCAAGAACTTCAGGGAAAGTAAGATTTGCTGGTAAAAGTTGACTAGTGAACTGGCTGACCTAACTTTAAACATGCATGACTCACAGAAAATGAACTCACTGTGGTCCACTTTAGTCAGATTGATGCACACACTTTGAACATTACAGTAAGTAAACTAATTATTGCAGTGTGTCAGAATAACAAATTATTGAGCATATCCAGGGATTCTTTTTTAGATCAAATTAGGAGAGGAAAAGCAGCTAAAACAACCTGAATTTACAGTGAAGAAGATGAAATGCTTACAAATTGTATTAATGTAGAGTAGAGATTGAGAAAACCCAACAGATCGAACAAAGCATTGAACATCTGATGATGTCCGATGAGTGTTTATCTAAGTTACACACAGCAGTTGGATTATGATCCAGGTTCTACTTACTGTTATCCAGAGTGATTAGAAATATCCTCTGGATCATGTGGTTGACATTGAGTTGTTCACAAAGCTCCTGTCGTGAGCGGAAGGAGCGGCTAATCTCAGCCACAGAGTCATCGTTGTCATCAACGCTGTCTGAAACTGAGTTTTCTGACTCGGACTGGCTCTCTCCAGAGTCCTCCACTGTGCCGGCAGAGAAAAAACGGGGTGTGGGGGGGGGTGCATTTGAGCGTTAGCAGGAAATAAAGAAGGCAGATGAGTGTTTTTAGCACCGACATTTTGTTCAAATGTTTGGCCATCCATTCAAATTATTTTGAAAATACAAAAAAGCTACATTACTGTGTCATATTTAACATTTTGTACATATTTGTGCATAAAATATTTAACTCGAGATCTATGCCCAGTTTTTCCTAAAAATAATAAAACAACATTATGTTATTTATAGCGTCAGCCAATGATTTTTCAAGAGTTAACACATCCATGAGTCCCACTAACCAACTATGTAAATATATCAAAATAAAGGTAAATATATCTTTTAGGTGTAGCAGTTAAAAAGAACTGTGAAAATCAAAGCAAGATCTGAAAGAAATCTGATAAAACCACATGCTTATTGAAAAAAAAAAAAAAAACAGCTACAGAGAAACGGCAAAGAGGTTTAACCAACAAAAACTGTATGTAAACTCTTCAAATACTGAACAATTATCAGAAAAAAATCTGATCTGCAGCTGCATAAAGTCAGTATTTAAACCAGGCAAGATAAGTTTTAGAAGATTATATTTGGACATGGCAAACCCTAAAAGTTCACACCTTTGTGCACGTCACAATTACAGCTGGCACCGTTGCATTAAAGGCTCGTTTTGTGGATAATCGCTACACAAGGTGAATTTTAGTTTTTTAACATTAAAAAAAACACACAAATATGTTTCTTGACTGATGCAACAATTACATCTATACAACTGTCATTCAGTAAAAACGTAAGCTCATGAGACTAACTGGAGTTTAAACTACTCACACAGTGGTTCGGCGGGTGGCTGTTGTGCTTTTTGGTCAGATGCAAACTGTTTGGCATCAGCCAGTGAACTGAAGAGGGCAGCAAATGGGTTGCAGGAGATGTTTTGGTTGTTGTTGCCCTGGTCAGTCATCTCACTGGGGCTCAACACTCACTCCATCCAAGATCCCAGCCTCTAAGAGCAAAGCAGACACAGTTAAAAAAAAAAAAAAAAAGCGCAGAGATAAACCTAAGATGACCTGCAGACAGGTGAAGATGCACAGTCCTGAATTTGTCATCTTGTCTCACATGTTGGACTTACACTGCCGCCCGCTGAAAACAAAATGAACAGCTAAAAAATGTCTGCATTTCAACTAAACTTTATTCGAACTAACTGTGTGGCATTTGTCTTACAACTCAAAATATGTAAAAAGGTAAAATAACCTTCTCTATTGTTGTAATTTTTATAGAACTGAAATTAACATTTTAATACTGTACAAAGCTGTTTGTGAAGGGTCATTTTTCACATCTTTTATTTACTTTTTAAAGTTAAACTCTATTCGACCAGATGGAACAAATGTATTTAACTCCTTTTTAGTCCTGGAGTGAAACATCTTTCATACTTTCAAACCTGCTTTAACCTTGTCGAGATGTACCGGGTAAATTAAAAGTAGAAAAGTTCATAATTTACAATAATTAATATTAAAAAATAATATTTTACAGAAGGGAAGAAACAACGATTTATTACAGCTTTTCCATTTACCGGTAAGTTAAGTTCCCACAAGTCATGTTTCAAGCTGATCATATAGAAAATGATCATGGCTCGTTCTCTATTATCAGTGGTTCCCAACCCTGGTCCTTGAGGAAAACCATCCTGCATGTTTTAGTTGTTCCTCTGCTCCAACATGCCTGATTTGAAACAAAGGGTGATTAACAGGCTTCTGCCGAACGTAAGGAAGTAATTAAACTACTGAATCTGAGAGACAGCAGGCTTAAATCGCAACGGCGGCACTCATACTGGCACTTCCGGTGTCAGATGCCACGCTGCAGTAAAAACAGATGCAGCGTGGCATCTGACACCGGAAATGCCAGTATGAGTGACGCTGCCACGATTTGAGCTCGGCCCTGGTGCTGAATCAGGTGTTTTGGAGCAGAGAATAAGACATGCAAGATGGTGTTCCTCAAGGACCAGGGTTGGGAACCACTACGCATTTTCTTCCAAACGTCGGAGAACTTATTACTGTATAATAGTAGCCATCTCTACAGTTCTGCAACTAATTTCTATGTACCTCATATAATTTACTAGTTGTTTTTATTATGTGCATAATTAACAAGCACCAAAGTTCCAATTACTAAAAAACATAAATAAAAACACTTTACTTTATCAACTAAACCTAGAACAGTTTCTTCACTGTAACTTGAAAAGTAATTTAGCTCAACAACTTCTTCCACCTCACATCTATCTGAGCATCTAAGTCCAGTTAGACTCTTCTTATGCAATCGAATAGGATTTTATATCTATTCTTTTATCTATTTTTCTAGAGAAATTTACCCCACCCTTTCCATGACACCATACAAAAACAGAGAAGCTGTTTTTCAAACAGGAAGTATTAAGAACTTCAGAAAATCATTTGTACTGTTCACCATTTTATTAGATAGCATCTTTAACATGTGAACAGTCCACTGCGCAGTGCCATTAGATTTATCCACACTGATTGTAAATATGTAAATTACCTAAACGTTCTGCCGTTTATTACACTGGGTATTGTACATATTAACTTCTACTGCACTGTTGTTGTTACTATAGTGTTGTATTTTTTTTTTTACAGTTTCAGATCATTTAAATTATATTAAGCATTTAATACAGTTTTCATTTCAAACCATTCTGACTTCTGTAATGATGATCAATCTATTTCTAAAATACAAGTTGAATTAATCTGAACTAGTTTGTAAACTAGCCACTTATGGTTATTATTTAAGTAAACACTGCTAATAACTAGTAACTGTGACTATTTTTGATAGCTTTACTATGATCACATAACTCTATGTTTATAGGCTACAGCAAATGACTGGCGGTAATTAAACGTTGGTTTGATCAGTAAAATAATGGCTGAGTTAAAAAGTTTTCTGCATGAAGAGAGGAGAAAGTAAAACTTAATCATGTTTTGAGCCCAGGACAGAATTAACATGAGCTGCCATTAAATGGCCACATTGGTCATTTCACCTTCAAACAGTAAATTGCAATACTCTGTAGAGCTCCAACCTGTCAACTCCATGTTATTGTGAAGTAATTTACTAATCATTTTGATCAGAAGAAGCAGGATTAGCTCCTTGACTGGCTGGCTAGCGGGGCTAGCTTGTTAGCTCACCGTGAAGCAACAAGCTAAGCTGTCATGAGGTCACAGTGGATCAATACAGCGTTCGTTTAAGAAACCTGCACGCGGATTTTACGTGTTTGCAGCCCGAGCAAAGCATAGAAACAGTAACGAGCGCTGTCGTACCTGTTCAACGAGCAGAAATGAGTGTTTTTGGTTTAGAAGAAGATGCTTCAACGAACGAAGCCAGGGGCATTTCCTCGGTAAACAGAAACTGTAGCCGCCGTCATCAAAGAGGGACGACGCGTCTTCTTCTTCAGTAACATTTACCCTTACAAGACTAACAAGGGTGCGCAGTTTTACGTTTATACACGTTATGCTTGCCTTTTTTTTATATAACACTTCCAGTCATCTCAGCTACTTTTAATTTTTTTACGTTTAACGCACGGGTGTCCAAAGTGCGGCCCGCGGGCCATTTGCGGCCCTTGGAGTGATTTTGTGCGGTCCACCGCTGTAGTATAATGCCCCTTTTGCCTTACTCCTACTCAGCCCCAGCTCTGCTCAGCCCTGCTCAGATCAGCCTGGATCTGCACCGCATTTCAGGAGGCATGTCCAGAATCCAAAATCCTGCTAATGAACTTTTAATGAACTTTAGTTCACCACTAAGAGTGAGAGTTCTGCGAAGAGTTAACTCAAAGCAGTCTGCTCCTCAGATAACTAATGTTAAATTATTATTTTTAAATATGAATGTTTCTGTTAACTTATTTTATATATGAATATTTCTGTTCAGTGCCCTGAGATGACTTCTGTTGTGACTTGGTGCTGTATAAATAAACTGAATTGAATTAAATCTGATTAACCAGATTCCACAAAACATTTATATTTAAAATTACTGTAGGCCCCTATTAAATTTGAAATTTTCTTCATCATTTGATGTATTTGACCTTATTGTGTCTACTTTTATTGTTCAGTTTAGATACTGTATGTGGGATCTTGTTTCTTGTATACAGATATTTATTTGTTTGTTTATTTATTGTGATTTAAGTGTGATTCTTGTATTGTAATTTATGCATCTGTGGGTTATATAAAGTTGAACCAAAGGCTGTAGCTCTTTTTTTGAACATGTTTGAGGGAGGAGATCCAATAATTTTGTCTTTTTGTGATTTTTCCAGCTGATTTAACTTTAACAGATTATTTAATAAAGTCGAAGTGAAAACAGGATTTCATGATAAAGCCAGCACAGTTTATTTTTATTCTTCATGATTTAAAAAAAATGCATAAAATGTTTAAAAAACGAAATTAATTAATTAAAAATAACATTTCCGGACTCCCAGTCCTCCCGCCTGCCAGGGCTCAGAATCTGGTCTTTGTGAGCACACAAGGTCCGGCCTCGTGTGCTTCAACGGGTCGGCAGCTCTTATGATCCTCCGCGGTGACTCTGCTTGCTCGAATTTTGATGTTGGTCACCAAACACAAAAAAATGCCTGGACTTCAGCATTAAATACGGTATTGTCATTACTGTAATCTTAAAAAGAGATCCAACCGCTGCTCCGCGTTCCGAGAAATTGCAAATGGCGGATCGGTGAAAAGTTTCTGAGATCCAGTGACTCCTCCTCCTGACCAGTCGGTGTCCTGCTTTCATGTTTTGGTCCAGAGTCAGCTTGACTGAGTCGTTTGGTCCCACCAGAGAAGCAGGGACGAAAAGAAGACCCAAATCAGCTAAAAAGTACTGGTGCAAAAGGGATCTTTCCGAGGAGGGCTGAGCAGAGTTGGGCTGAGTAGGAGCAGTGCAAAAGGGGCATAAGAATGGTATCATTTTGACCAGCAGGCTTAAGAGGTTAATGCAGACTTTCTGCAAATAGTTAATCCTTTTTTTACAACAGCAAAACAGATGAAAAACAATCTTATCAAAATGAGCAATATTAAGCAAAATGCAAACCTTTGGCTATAATATTATTTTCAATTCATGGTACAAAGCACCAATTTTTTTTTACTGATTTCTACCACAAAGGAGATTTGTGGATAATGATTCATAAAACTTGCCTAAAATTGCAGTTGATACAATAATCAAGAGGGAAATTGAACATTTTTAAATTGATATAACATGGTACCATCTACATATGAGTTGATCAACTTTATCAAACCTTATATGAATCTGTTGCAGTGACAGACAAGTGGATGATTTTTCACAACTTCCGTCAGCCTTATGGGTCGTCCATGGTCCAAAAGGCTGATCGACCCCCTTTTAAAAGGACATTTACTAAAATTATGCTTTTAATACGGAGAACAGACTAAAATGAACTTTCCAGACACAAGAAAACAACAAACCAAGGCCCCCCCAAAAATCAAATAAATCAAATCATTTTTAATAAAACAAATAAAAATAAGCTTTGTGTTTATAAGGCTTTTAATGCTTTGGATCTACAACAATTTAAAACTATTTCTTCACCAAAATTAGTAAACTTTTGTCCTATCTCCAAAATATTGTTCAGAGTTAAATTCACATTTTATGGCCCACGAGTCCTTTAATCTTGAGATGAAGGTCATTAAGGAAAGGACATTACCGAGGAAATGCTCCTGGCTTTGTTGAATCATTTTGACATTTTGGTCCACAAATGTAAACATATGGACGCCCCTGTAAATGTTAAAAGCCTGTGGTACCCCTACATATCAGCAGAGGGCAGCAGTGCACCATATTTTCTACAGAGCAGAGCTCTGTCCTGATTAGTTTTTATTTTTGTTTTGTTTTGTTTTTTTGTTTCTGTGATTACAAACCACTCAGCTGAGCTCATTTCAGTCATTTAAATAACATATAGAGGACTATGTGTTTAATTACACTTCTTGCAGCAGTTCTCATAGTCAACAACAAGGAAGCAGCACAATGAAAATCAAAAACTTGTGGGGGGAATACAAGTGAAGGTTGGGTTTAAAAACCATAACCTCACACAGCACTCACTAAGCCTGTTATTTTAAAATAAAGTTTATAAGGCAGCCCAACAACTCTGTCAAGATGAATCAAACTACGGTACTTAAACTAAGCTATAAATGAAAAAGGAGATTAAAGTTTACTCTATATGTCCCACAATGGACATATAATACTTCCAGCTGGGAGGGATGAGGAACTTCATCAAATACACCTGTTGCTTTGGAAAGCAGTTCAGATATGGAGAAGATTGTAATGTCACACACACAGATTAAAATAAAAGTCACCAGACTCAACTTTTGTTTCTATACCCACAGCTTGAAAGCTACTTTGAGCTTTACACCTAAAGGTGCACACACCACACCGAAGAGGCAAGTGTTTGACGTTAAGCCCACATCAGTCGAGCTGCTCAGAGTGAAACCATTTCAGTTCTGCCAACAGGAGAACTCTTGTAGTGCTTTGAAGTGAGGATGTCCCAGACATTTTAACAGAGACCTCAGGAAACTGCGTGAAGAACTGAAAACAATGGCAAAATGTGTTTCCTCCACAGCTAAAGCCTGTTTTCAGTTTCAGGTCGACAGAAATCACAAAACATAAAATAATGCATGTTGCCAAGCAGAAATTCTAACATGGGAACTAAGTTTCCATGTCCAGGTGATTATGTCGCTGCTTTGTCCTCGTTATTGTGTTTACCTGAAGATAAAGCACTTTGTAGCAGTTAAAAACCCTGACACCCAACTTTTAACACCTATCAGCTTCGAAATACATTTTTATTTCTGTCTGAGTTTTTGACTTTAGATTTAAAAATCTCATACATTAATTTTAATAAAACTTAAGAGTAATCCTTATGTGTTAACTGGATTAAATTCTGGAGCCAACCCAAGTCAAGATGGCCACCACAGCCAAGTTCCCTTAGAAAACACAAAAATGGCTAAACTCAACCACATACTGAGCTAAAATGTGATAGTAGTTGAGATTGTTCTTGACCCATACACAACTCCATTCTCATCATGTCCTTTACTTGAAACTGACATGACCGACCATGAAACATGACATAATTCCTTCCAGGAGCTAATAATTTAGTTTGCTTTGATCCTCTAAAAAGTTGTCCTGTTCTCTTTTCACCCCAAGATTTGAACTACAAATACACAAAAGACACAAAAACAATTGAAAACAGGTTCACTTTTTATAAAACTTTCAATCATTCAAAAAACCGATCAACGAGGTTTAGATACAACAGTTTTAGTACTGTCTTGAACACAAAGTATGTACATGTATACAAGTTTTCAACACATTGGAATATTTCACTAAGTTATCACTTACGCAACAATTACTCTTCAACTAAATATAAACAAAAAAATCTAACAAGAGCAAAAAAAAAAAAAAAAAAAAAGTTCTTCCCTCAGACTTGGTAGAACTAAACGAAGTGTTTGATCGTTTAACTTCCTGACATACTTGCTAATTGTCCGGAGTGTCCTCCGCCTCTCGCACGGTGACCGCTGGACATGGGCACCAGTGACCCCCGCGACCCAAAAAAGGATGAAGCGGATAAATGGATGGACTTCCTGACGTACTCATCTTGGATTTGTTGAATTAAATATTCCAAACGAATACTTTCCAATGAACTCCAGCCATCGTGCATGGACTGTGTCAGAAAACATCAAGAGGTTGAGTAGAGAACAAATAAGGCACAGTTTAGATCTGAAGGAGGCTCAGCCTCTCAGTGAAATGTTTCAGTCGGTGCTCGTTTTGTTGGGACATGCGTTTGTTCACCAGCTCCATTCTTCATCACTCTGGAGTGTCTTTATGGCTTTTTTGCCACCACATGAACAAGAAGCGCCACTTGTGGCTTCTCACAACATTTTCACTTCGGGAGCGTTCGCTATTTGCCGTACTGCGCCCCTTTGCCGAGTTTTAGCCAGTCCGTCCAGGGGGACTGGACTTTGTCCTGATTAGTGTCTGAACTGCAGGAGGACGACTGGCGCATCCAGGTGGAGAGTGGACTGCTGGGCTTGCGGAAGAAGGACAAGCCGTTGGAGGGCTTCTTCTGAGGCTGCTCCGACTGCTGCTGGGACTTCAGCTGCTGGTTGATGACGATCTGGATGTCATCCTGGAGAGAAGACGAGAGCAGAGAGAGCGGGAAGGCCCATGAGTTTGGTGCTTTTGCATCTCAAATGCACAGAGGGCAGTTGAAGAGTCAAACACAACTCATTCAACCTTTATTTATACAGGTTAGTCTCATGGACTCACAAGGACTCATTTACAAGAGAGACCTGTTTTAATCAAAAACCACAAGTGAGGTACACACAACAAGACATTCATATAAAAGCATATAAAATTAAAAGTAAATAAATGAAGTTCTTCCATTCATCCATGCCCCCCTTATCTCTCTGAGATAGTGGAACCATATGTTCCCTCTCGGGCCGTGAGATCATCTAATCAGCTGCTTTCAGCTGTTCCAAAAACAAAACTGAACCTCAGCCACCTGGTTTTTTTCAGTCATGGTCCCCAAACTCTGGAACAAGCTGCCCCCCCAACATCACGCAACGTTACTTCTCTTCCTGTTTTTAAATCTCTGTTTTCTCTGGCATTTCACACGGTGCAAGTTGATTTAGATTTTTTTTTTCTGTGTTTTTATGTTTATTTCTTTAATGCTTTTAATTAATTTGTCAGTACTATCATTATTTTTTCTCCATTAATTTACTCTCATTGACGTTATTGTTAAGCACTTTGGTAACAGCTGCTGTTTTAATGTGCTTTATAAATGAAGTTGACTTGACCTTCATTAATCATTCATCTCATTTTTTTTTAATCACCCATTTGCTCATGGAGGAGAAACAGAACCGTTTTACCAACAGGAATCATCTGATGAGCAGCATTTCGGAAACATGTTATAAAGTGTTAAGACTATTTTCCTTTAAAAACACCAATGAGATCAAATGTTGGACACACTGATGATCTTTCTTTAATAAAAGGAGAAAAATATAGCCCAACAACTCTATACACTGTAATGTAAAAATAAATAAAATCTAATGTAAACTAGTAAAGTATGAGAGGGGGAAAATGCCACTGAACACAATGATCGGCCCATTTTTTAACTTTAATAAACTTCAAGTCAAAGAGGAATTTGAGCAACTTGAAGGAATATATCTTAAACAAAAAATCACTCAATCTATGAGCACTCAAGATGTGTTCTTTGGATTACTCTCAGCTCAATCCATACTGGTAAAATTTATCAAGTTAAAGTATTTTTCTTTTACATGTCTGGGGTCTGCAACCTTTTTAATAATAATAATAATAAAAAAAAAAGAAGTTATTTCTGCCCCTTCACTCACTAAATAAAATGTATCTGGAGCCACAAAACCTCTGAGTATCAACTGGTGGCCCATGGGCCACATCAAGTTTGTTGGAGGGTTTTTTTTTTTTTCCAGCCAAAAATAAATTATAATTTTTAACATTTAATGACAGTTTTACATTTTAGGACAGAATAAAATATCTTAATCATGTAAAGAAGGGAAAAAAAAAAAAAAACCATTTTGATTCAGTTTTGATAAGAAATAACACTGAATTCTTCAGGTCTTTGCGAGTGATTTTCTTTGTGGAAAATTAATTTAGTATCCCGCTTTCAAGTAAAATGGCATCCGTTTAAAGTGTGTGAAGTGGTTAAATTTCATGTTAGTTTGGGTCAAAGTGTCAAGAAGCTGCAGCCGTAGATGCACATCCATTGAAACCATCTTCAAGTTTGAATAAAATGCATCCACCGGTTTATGAAATGTTTTGCTAACAGATCAACACATACACAGGCGATGACATCATCACTTGTCTTTCAAGGCAGCAGACAATTACGGGCAATAAAGGTTTAACATTTACATTGATTCAATCTTTATGTTCAAGTTGTGTTTTTTCCACCATAATCTGAGGAACAAGATTAAGGGGACTTTTAGGAGGTTTCCAAACTTTTCTCAGGTTTTATTAAGTCTCTTCAAAGTGAGTTTTATGACACTTTAAACATATTTTTTCTCAGTGTCGTTAGTGAACCTAATCTGTAATGAGCAGACGAAAGATGTCAGAGTTCTTGAATAGTTTACCATATATAACATTGTTATTATATGTGGTCTTGTATCTAATGCTTTATTTCCCTCAGGGAGGACACTGAATCTGCAGAAAACAAATCAGTGTTTTTGTTTGAATCTCATCTGCATCGTCTTCATCGGGCTGACAGATGGCTCGGCTTGGTGTAGCGACTCCGCAGCAGAGGACACCTGCTGCTCGTGTCCAAAACTGTGAGGACTGCATCTGTCCCTCATGTCCCCGCGAGGAAAACAGAACGGCTCTGCTCCTTTCACATCAGAACAACAACTGCAAACACCATGCTGGAAAATCTGTGTTTTTAAGCATCCAAAGGTTTGCAGCAAAATAATTTATGAAACACTGGACGTATTTTAAAGAAAATCTCAGATGTATGATTCACTTTCAGAGTCAACCCCATTCAAGATGATCGCCACAGCTGAGTGACGTTAGCAAACACAAAAATGGAAATAACGCTGAAGCTAAAATCTGATGTGGCAGTAGCCGAGAGTCATCCACAACATGTGCTCAAATAACCCACGAGGCCTCCTCAGTGTTAAAACCAATGAAAGGCGGCGGGCGGGCGATGTGCGTTCTCTCACTGGGTTGAAAACAGCAACAGTGCAGATGTTTGAGGTGGAGATTTTAAAGCTTTTAGAGCAGAAAACATTGGGACAGAATTTAGGAGTGGAGGAAACGGTGAACTCACCTGCCAGGCCTCCAGCTCCTGTGACAGCTCCAGCTTACGATGGATGGCATCCAACAGCTGGTTGTTCAAACACATCATGTCCTGTTTGCTTCTCAACAACTCGGCCTCCATCAGGTTTTTCCTAAGACACAATGATTTTTTTTTTTCATTGGGTGTTCAAACTCGCACGGTTCAACGTCCGACGTCTTTCAGGGTGTATTTTTCATGACATTTGAACATTTCTACACGATGAGTTAGTTACTTGGCAATAGCTTCGTCCCGGTCTTTAACGGCCTGTTGAACAAGGTTCGTCTGGTCTTGGATGTTCTGCATCTTCTGCAATAACTCACTGTTCTGCTGCTGCAGCTGAAGGTTCTGCAAGAAATGAAAAAAAAAAAAAAAAAATACAGTAAAAAAATAAAAAAACATGATTGTTGTTAAAGCAAAATCAAGTTATGGCTCTAAAGTTATTTGGACAAACAAATGTGTTCTTATGCTAATATGCAGTATCTTCTCTAGTTAACTCCACTTACATACAGTTGATGTCAGATTATTTTAGGTTTGAGGTTAAAAAGCAGCTTTTGTTTCCTTTTCAATAAAACTCCCGTTCCTGGAGCTAACGCTACAATAAACTGCAGATCGCTGGTTTTGTCACAGGCGCTGTCCCGGTGTGACAGACGCGTTTGTTCATCAGCAGGTTACCTGATCCCTCAGCTCCTGGGCTGCGCTCAGATTCCCACAGTGATCAGACGTCCTGTCGACAAAACCAGGATTCGCCTCCTGGGACGGGGACATTAGCCAAGAGATCAGGTGTCGGCCACACGTGTAGCAGAAAAAAAGGTTTCTGTGGTGTTGGCCTTCACGCACAGTGATCTAAAGGGGTCAACGGGGTGGGGCTGGGTATTTAGTTACACAGATGAACGGATGCTTCAGCTCTGAAAGGCACAACTGGACGATTGTATGTTCACGTGAACTGCAAGAAGAATCAGGTGCTTAGAGGCCTGATGTCGCCATAAGGTCCATTTACAGCAGTGAATCAGAACTGAATGTGTTCCTTTGATAGGTTTTTTTTAGGAATCCAACCACATACCTTGTGCGTTTTAGTTACATTTAAATCAAAATGTTCAACTCATTCAAGAGATGGGCGCTAGGACTTCTGGCTTTTGTAACTTTTATACTTTTTAAAGACAGTTTTTTTGGCTGCTCCCTTCTGCAGGGGGTCGCCACAGCGAGCAAACTCGTATGAAAGATGTGGCAATTGTTTTACACCAGATGCACTTCTTGACACGGCCTGGGCTCAAACCCGCAACCTCAGGATTACAAGACCGCGGCACTGATCACCAAGCTACTGCATCCCACCAAACACTTTACCTATAAATATTTTCCATATAAAAAAATACAATGAAATCTTTTAGAATTACTTTAAAATGTTTTTATTTGACAGCAAACTGGCTCCATTTTTAGCTTATTGTGCTAATTTAAGCTAACCTTTTGTCGCTTTTTTTCTACTGCTCAGCTACATTAAGCTTTTAGATGGCATTTTGCTTCTTTTAGCTTTCAGCTACAGTTCTGCTACTTTAAGGTAGTGTTTTGCTAATTTTACCTTTGACTACTTTTAGCTAGCATTTTGCTGTTTTGAAATAGCTTTTGTGCAAATTTTAGCTACAGCCTTTTGCCATTTTAGCTTTAGTTAAGATTAAGTTAATTAAGCTACTTTAAGTTAGAGTTACCCTACTTTTATCCAAAAAAGTTCAGTCAAGTCATCTGAACGGTTTATTTTTTTTGATGAGACGTTTCATCCTTCATCCAAAGGACTTCATCAGTCCGAGGAGCCACAAAAGATTTAGTCCCACAAGCAGCACACTCATAGTGGACCCACCAGTTTGCTGGTGATCAGATGATTTCTGAGGCCCACCTCCCCCGTTGGCTATGGCTTCCTCAGAGAAGTCGGCGGGGGAGAGGGCGTCTCAACAAAAAAAGAAACCGTCCAGAGGACCTGACTGAACTTTGTTGGATTTTTTTTTTTTAACCTGGATTATTGAGCACAAACCTTGATGACTCAACTTTTATCTTTAGCTACTTTGTTTTAGCTTTAAAACAACTCGGTTTTAGATCATTCAGCAAAATGCAGCAAAGATGTTCAGCGCTGCATTCATTCTATGTTTTCACAGAAAATGTGGCTTCTTTAGTTTTATAATTTGTTATTTTTTCATGTCTGAGTTTGACTTCAAACAGAACAAATCAAAACCTGGTAATTATTTGTTTTTAAAGAGTTACTGTCATGAAGTAATCTACAAAGTAATTCAATTAAAGCTGAGAGAATAGAAAGATACGCACACCTGTGTTTAGGTAAAGCTCCCAAACCTCAGCTCACATGACTTAATAACTTCAGAGCCTCCGTCCATGTAAAGAATACTTTTTTTATTTCCCCGTCTTTCTCGTTTAAAAACAGTGCAGCCGTTTAGTTTCAGCTTCTCATGACTCTCACCTTGACGTCAGATGCCTGGGCCAGATTTTGAGCCACTCCCTTCAGTTGGTGCAGCATGGCCTGCAGGTCCTCCGGGTCATCTTTGACCTCCGACCTCTCTGATCCGTCCTGGACCCGGGTCAAAGGGAGGAGTAACTGGAGGATGGATCCCATTTCTTGTGCCATCTGTGTAAAGCAGACGAGTCAAATCAACGTTCAAATTTGTTTAGCTAGAAAACTAGATCACCCGGATTGTTTGCTGTAACTTAATATCTACATTTATCGCCCGAAGAAGCAAAAGGCAAACGAGGACGTGATGTTTTTGGTCATGTGCGTGCGTTTGTTTGTAGTTCTAGCAAATGTTCTAATGAATCACTGGACAGATGTGAAAGAAACCAGAACAAAATCACCGGATGTACCGCTACAACTGATTATCATCTGGAGTCAACCCAGTTCAAGATGGCTGCCACAGCTAGAAAGGCTAGAACTCAGACAGTTTTATAGATTTTGACCTAAATTTGACATGGTGGTAACTGGAGGGTTGTTCACAATGCGTACTCCGAGCACGAACAGAGAACAATTAGTGTTTCTAGCCTCGTCTCTTAATTGCTTAGGTTATAATGTTTAGATTAGATTAGATGTCCTTTTGCGTTTATCATAGGTCTGTTTGTATTTATTGTTCTGTTGTGTATCTGCACTGTGTTTTGTTTTGCATGTAATGTTCTGTGTTGCACCGTGATCCTGGAGGAACTCTGTTCCGTTTCAATTTGTGCTTGTACGTAGCTGAAATGACAATAAATCCTCTCTGACTCTGAACTCTCATAATCTTGCACTAGATGGTTTTTGTATTGAAAGTTTTTTTTATTTTTTTAGTTCTTGTACTAGATGGTGAAAAACAGCATTTCCAAGGTTTGGTCACAACTACAACTGTCATTCCTCAACATGAGACGATCGTCTAAAAATCTGGGTTTAAAGGCCAAATGCATTCCTTCAAGGAAGGCCTAACAAAGAAATAATATAATACTTTAACAAAGGCAAAAACAAGCTCTTTTCTCCTGTGCCGCTCACTGAGCGCACGCACATCAACACGAGTGACAGTAATTTATGCAATGGGATGTGGACAACATCACCTCATAATGACTATTTTAACTCACCTCGCCAAACTGCTCCCACATGACGTAATTTGTTGAAAGCGATAGAGATTTGAATGAGTGCTTTTCTTTCAGGTCATAGGGCTGCGTTTAAAATGAGCCTTTAAAAGAATTGTATCCACTTCTTTGTGACTTGTACGTGCAGTCGTCATTTTATTGTTATGCGAGCTCAGAATCTGTGGAAGCTCAACAATGTGGCCATGACAAACAGGAAATGTAGGGAATACCTTATGAATGTGGTTATGTATTCCCCTTCCTGTCAGTAACACTGAACTGAGAGCGAGGATTCTCTCTGTTCCTTCTCAGACACCGTTAAAACTCGTAAATCTGATTTACCGGTACCTCTCTCACACTGAAATTCACAACGTTTGCACCTTTTCGCTCGATCACACTGCCACACAAACTGTTCTGTCATGTTCCTTTCTGCAGACTCTTTCTGCAAGAAAATGCCAGTTTTTCTTCTCTAAAAATTTAATGTACATCAATGTTTCTGTACAACTGATCTGCGCAGTTTGATTCAGTAAAAACTGTAGCGTTCCCATGTTAGGACCTGCTCCCTCCCAAATACAGTCCAAACAAAACCATTTTGAAGTCTCCGTCACTTAATAATTTTTAGGCTGTTTTTTAATTTTTTTTGGGGGGGGGGCTGTTCTGATAAACATTTCCTTTTCTTGGGCAATTAAATTTGTTTTTCACAAATATCATTTTAAGTGCTTTTTTTATGAGCGGTTGAAATAGTTTGCGCAGACCCTGTCAAATCTGTTAAAAGGGTTTTGTGGTTCACAGTTATTTTCGACCATTATAGGTGTGACAGCTAATTTCCGAATACCGTAATTTCCGGACTATAAGCCGCTACTTTTTTCACATGTTTTGAACACTGCAGCTTATACAATGCTGCGGCTAATTTATGGATTTTTTTTTTTTTTTTTTTGACGGGCTAACGAGCTTCATGCCATCACAATGTTTAGCTTTGTCACATCCGGGCGCTAACACGTCTTTCTTGGTGGTGGGTCCTCGTGACTCAGTGAGACTACCTGTGTAAATAACGGTTAAAAAAAATAAAAATAAAAAAAATAAAAAGGACCAAACAGGTCACAGTGGACAGGGGCAGAAGGACCAATGAAACCAAGTTTCATTGGCCCTGCCCGTTCTCTCCTCCCCTCCCGCTCCTTGCGTGGAGTTTTCCCCCCTTGTTGTACACAGCAAAGTATTTGCAGCTAATCAAAGTACGTGTGAATCGTAAATCAAATCAAATTGTGAATTCACCTTGAGACAAAGTTTATATTGACAGTGACAACAAAAGAGAGACTGAGGACGTCTGTGATGAAGTTTTTCTGAGGCTGTTCAATTCTGACACTGAAGAAGACAACTTTGGTGTTGGTAGTGCACAGGAGGAAGATGAACATAGTGATTAATGACTTTTCCTGGTAGGCTACTCTATTTTTATTTTATTTTATTAAAACCAGCCATGTTACAGTAATTGTTCAGGGGGGAAAAAAATGGCTGTACTTGTTTGTGCATGTTACGATTAAAATTAAAAAAATCTTTCTGTGTAAACATCTCATGTTACAACATGGACATCTGTGGCTTTTAGACAAGTGTGGCCTATATATGTAAAACAAAAAAAACAAAAAAAATAGTGGGCATGGCTTATATTCAGGTGTGCTCTATAGTCTGGAAATTACGGTACATTTAAATGCTCTCAATTTTACATTAAACTTTTTTCAGGTTAATGCAGTTAGTGTATCAGTATTCGTAGCTAAAATGCAACCAGTACCATAATAAATAGTCCACCAAAAAGGTGAAAGGGTGATAATGTTTTTTTTGCCCTATATGTGTGTGTTTGTCTGTAGCGTTAGCAAAATATCTCACCAACTAGTGGATAAATTTGTAAATTAGAAAATTGGCTACAAGTCAGCCAGTTTTACAGAAATTCGTCCTTTGGTTCATTAGATATTTGACTAACACAACAATGAAATGAGCCTGTACATGACAACAGGCGATGACACAGATTCATCAAAAAGTGCTCTTTTTGCACAAGTGCAAATATATTTGCATGCAATAACTGCACACGCTCATTAAGGCTCAAAAGCAGTTTTGGTAAACTGAGCTGCGGCGACGGGAAACAGTCGCTAACCTCTGCTCTGCTGACTCCTAAATCTGCCGTCTCCAGCTCAGACAGCAGGGAGGCGTCTAGGTGGCTCCTGGATTCCTGCAGAGAGACCTCCTCCTGCAGCTCCTCCACCTGAGCCCGCAGCTGCTGGGAACGACCTCGTGCCGCCTCCGCTTCCCGCTGCGTTTCGGCTAGCTGCAACCAACAGGGACATCTTTATTCCAAATTAAAGTGCAGGACACATTAAACCACCAGCATGTGTTTTGGTCAGCTGAGTGTAAAACTGAAAACTTTCACCAGCAAATCCTGATGAACCAGATTCCAGCTAAGCTGAAACTTAAACACAGGCGGAATCCGGACTTGTGGGTTAATGTTACAAAAGCATGGATGAGGTGATTGTTTAACAAGTCTTTTCACAATCCCATCGAAACCCAGGCTGCCAGGCAGAAAGCAGAATATCCCCTTGTTGAAGTGCGTGCGATGCTTTCAGTGTCCTTTGTATGTAAAGTGTGTGGCCACACGAGAGCGTTTACCTGCTGCCTTTGCTGCTGGTCCTGTTGATCGTGCAGATCTAAACGCGTCTGTAAAGCGACCAAACTCGCCCTGAGCTCAGCGTTTTCCTGACACACCGCCTCCAAACGCTGCTCCAGCGTCTGCTCCTTCTGCGTGAGTCGTAACATCTGGAAAACAAAACAAACAAGCACAGGCCTCCTTAGTTATGACAAAGAGGTTTTAAGGAGTGAAACTCCCGCTGCTCGCTCGCATCACATCTCATCTACCAGGTGCAGGGACATCTAAAAACAAAAAGGGCTGAAACAAGATAAACCATCACGGACTCGTCTGAATGAAAACAAACTGTGGAACGACAAAAGATGATGACGTTTGGGCTGGTGTGGGAACAATGTTTTTTTTACAAGTCGAACTGCTGCAGCCGGATTTGTTAGCAAAACTGTGACGATCAGGATGAGGTTCGACTTGCTTTCATCATTTATAATTCCATAATGTCATACAGTATTTATTACCTGCTCCCTCATGGCACTGATCAGCTCCTCGTCCTGCTCCCGGTTATGGCTTCCCTTTGTTCTCAGCTCCTGTTTCAGAGCCTGTAGCTCGTTGGACATGGCTCTCTCCACCTCCATCGCCTTCAAATGCACATGGGAGAGAGAAAAAAAAATTATAAACTATGTAAGGAAGCAGAATTTTATGGTAAAAAACATTCATGGCAGATTAGCTGTACATTTTTTAATACGACAAAAAAAAAGTGTTTAGAAAAATATGTTTGCACAAAACAGCAGCTAGCTGTAGCACTTCCAGTGCAGCTGAGCCTGGGACACATCTGGCAGTTTTGAAACTTTCAGACTACCAGTGTAAGACCAAACTGGCTGTGGTGTAAAGACTTAGAAAGTGCAGCTTGCATGAAATTGCTATGAAATGTTGTAGACTTGAGTTATTTTAATTCAGCAGCAAGTCGCTTTAGTCCTGGCTTCGCTCGGACTGGTCGTTAACTCGGGTTTTATTTTCTTTAGCTTAGCTTAGGCTAACAGTTAGCAACAGAAATGTACAAAATTGATTACTAGATGTGGCAGCCATCTTGAGTTGTGTTCACCCACACAGGTATTGAGTTGGAGATGTACAGCTAATGATTACTTTCCGAGACTTTGATTAACATCAGTCCAGTGGTTCATGGGATGTTTTTAAACAAACAAACAAGGTTAATACAAACAGTAAAAACCAAAAAATTACAAAAGAGCAAAACAATGGTTGGAATGCCCCTGTCCCAGTTCAGAAATCCCAGTGATCGGACCACCCTTCATCCCTCTCTCAAACAACATGCTCCAGGACCCCCTAATTCCCTTACTCAGCAGTTCGGCGGGCCCCTGCCAAGTCCCATCACCGCCACATAATATGAGATTATACGCTGGCCTCTGCAGCAGGAGGAGCCGAGGGGAATATCTTGAACTTGTTGGTGACATCTTCATGCCACATTAGACTGCAGCGGGGCAGAGGGTGCATCAGGAGGGCAAAGTTTCAGTGGAGAGCTTATGTCTGAACGAGCGTAGAGCGTAAAGAGGAAGTGTGGCCGGACAAAATAGGAAGGAGGCGAGTGCGTGTGTGGGATGAGAGTAGAACGGACACTGATGGACAAAAACAAAAACGCGGCATGCAAGACACGCTGGGTGGAGAAAAAGCCGGGCCCCTCACTTCTCATTACTGCTGCCTCTTCCAACAAACATGGGGCCTCTTCTACAAAACAAAGGTGGAAGGATGCTTTGTCACCAGAAAACCCCCCCCCCCCCCCAAAAAAAAAGCCTCAGCAAGGCACAGTGGTATCAACAAGCTGATTGAGGCCCTCAGGGAGGGCTCCCAGAAAAGACTGCTCTCTCCTGGGTCTGCTCATGAGAGGCAACATGAAAAGGCGAGAGGTACAGATCTCCCTCTCTCTGGGACCTACATTGTCTTTTCTGTTTTGGTCTGGGAGCTTGGTGATGCCGACAGAGAGAGCAGAGGTCACGGAGGCTCGTCATAATTTAGGCAGCTTCTTTTCCAATAATGGAAATCCACAGAGGGATTCCTCACAGATGTCCAGTAAAGCACCGTAAATCCACCACCGGCAGGCGTGATCGTACACCGAGGGGAAACGAGGGGTGAGAAGGTGACGTACAGGTCAAACGCATGCCTCAAAGATAATCTCTTGCACCTTTTTCCACATCAAACTTTGGCTCAATATCTGCAAAACTGCGTTGTAGCCTTTATGTGTTGGCTAAAGCGGATTAGCTGTGGCAGCCATGTTGAATCAGGTTGACTTTAAAAGCTGATGAGTTGTAGATGTACATCCAATGATTCATTTTTGAAGTTTCATTAAAATGCATACACTAGTTTATAGTATAATAAAAAAAGACAATTACATGATGGCCTAGGCACCTTTTAATGGCACTGGGATAATTAAGCAAAGGGAAAGAGGGTCATATTGTGACTTTGGCTGAAAGTCACCAGACAATGTCAAACTTAAATTGACATTAACTTTTTCCTTTCTTAAATGTGATATTCAAGATATAGTTTTTGTACAATTAGGTCTTTAGCCTGAAATAATTCTGCACTAATTTCCCCATACAGTACTTTTAAAAATTTGTTTAATGGTTTGGGCAACCATTAAACGGTCTGTCAGTGAGTATGTTTTACTAAACCTGATGTCATATGTGTTTATGCGAATGCAGGTACAGTTATTACATTATTTTGAAAGCTGGGGGTGGGGGGGGTTGTTTGTTTTTTTGTTCCACAAGGACAGGTATTGAACATGTTCCAGGACTAAAAAGACAAACCAAAAAAAACGGTCAATCAGAAATCAGCTAGGACGTGAGCAGCTGTAGGAAAATGACTGTGTAAACATGAGTGAGAGCCGAGAACAATCCAGGAAAGCGAAGTGTAATGAGTTCAAGTCCAGATGTAGTTTGTGGTAAGTTGAAAAAAAAGGGTTGCTCTTCCTGATGACGTCAACAAAATTAATTACTGAGAATTTGTGGTAAGTTCTGAATCCTGTCCAAATAGACCATTATGTTTACAGAGAACATTTTAGTTTGTAGCAACTTCAATCCTTCATGAGAATAAAAATGCAGGTCTATAAAAACAGAGAGGTCTATACGGTCTAGACTTTTTACTCATGTGTGCAGACACCAAATGCTTCCTCCCATAAACTCCTCCTGGGATACATGAGTTGTACATCTTCTTTAGTCAGTTTTAGACACATTTTCACTCCGTTTTTTCCCCACCATATAATGGAAAAATGAAACTGATGTAAATATGCAATAAACAATAATTTAACGTACAGTGGTCCCTTGCTACTTCGCGTTTCGTTTTTCACGGACTCACTATTGTGTGTTTTTTTTTTAAGTACAGTACTGTACTGTACATGTAAATATGTTCAAAAAGAAAAATTGCTGCCATTTTGTAGTTTTTTTCATTAAGCTTTCATTGTTTTGCCAGTCTAAACAACTACGTTACCCAGAAGTCATTAGTTCACGTCCTGGAAGTCAACACTGCTCTTTCGACCGCAGCTTGCTGCAAATGGAGGGCAAGTTTTGCAGCAAAGTCAGA
>JARVLU010001196.1:20988846-20999538 GCA_031762415.1 Simpsonichthys santanae | reverse complement strand
TACAAGAGAGACCTGGCTACAAACTAAGGATGATGACAACAACAATACAGCAATAGATTTTCCTTGGACAATCAACAGACAATCATAAGAGAGAAATACAGATTTCCCCCCCCCCCCCAACAAGTTGAAGCAAAGATGTAAAAAGTTGCTAAAACAGACAGATTATATAATTTAATCTGATTTTTAATAATTGTATACTTCTCTGTGTTTAGTTGCAGAGCTGGTATTTGGATCAGATCAGGCCTGGCCCTCCCTGCGCAGTGACAGAACCCAGACAGCAGGGGAGGACAAAGACCTCCTCCAGGAGAGCTTGGAGGCCACAGCTGGGCTGAAGAGGTGCCCTGGACTGAGTCAACACTAGAACAGACACACTGAACAGGTTGGGCAACTTTCTGCTTTGCCAGATCGACTCTAAGATTTATGATGTCACGTACCGGAGGAAGGATGCTCCTTGAAATGTGGACGCTTTATAAGCACGATGAGATTGTTCTACTTTTATCACCTGTTTCCTTAGAACATTTATGGCTCAATTATCTTTTTTTTTTCTACTTGACATTTGAGAACACTTTAAGATTCGAGTGACATCTTAGCCGTCCCCCATCTTTACTCGCTGCCACGTTTTATCACTTAGCAAACATGCCCCACAAAACAGCTGCAAAGATTTTTTTTTTCCTCCCTCCCAGATAACGAAATGTCATGTAAGTCGCTCGTCTTGACTCTCAAGTTTGACTTTGGCAGCAGTCTCTGTTTTTGACTGACAGTCCCACGAGCGATGCAGCTCCATCAAAAAGCGCAGCTTGACAGTTTGATATGACAGGCCTCTTCAGACCCAATATACTCCTTGTTCCTGGCAATACATCATCTTGACAAAAAAGAAACGTGGTTAACAAAAAAGTGATTTGGCCACCTGATGTTCATTTTGTTGTGGAAAAGCTGATGAAGGCGTTACGTTAGCCTGCTGATTATGCCTGTTTGTTTAGGACTTTCACCCAAAAATACGACTGTCTCTTGTATGATAAGCTGATGCAGGAATGAATTATGTATTTTATGTAAAATATACCAAAAAGTATTGTTTGTTCGGTACCTACACAGATAATACATTAGGAAATCATAATAGCTAAATGTAAAAATACAAAATAAATTAAATGTGCATCGCTCATCTAGCTATTTATTAACCTTTTATTTAATCAGTGATAATCAGCCCATTGAGATCACAGTTCTCTTGCATGCGAGGCCTGTGCATATATGTTTTTGAACTGTGGGCGAACATTGAAATACCTGGAGAAAATCCACGCAAACATGAGGAGAACATACAAACTCCATGCAAAAAGACCCTGGGTTCAAACTAGGGATTGAACCCATAACCTTTTTGTGGTGAGGCAACAGTGCTAACCACTACCGTGCTGCCCTTAAGCTATTCAGTAGTCTAAGTGCTAGAAGGTACTTGCCATTGTCAAAGTGTTGAATTTGAAACTTGTGTCAACAACGGTGTATCGCAAGGCTCAGACTTAGGACCCACTCTCTTTACAATCTACATAAGTACTGTAGGTCAGCTCATTCCTGATGCATCCTTGCATTTTATGCCAGCAGTACAGCTGTTTGAGCTAAACCAGTTGCTAAGGTTTTCCAACTTTTACAGTCTGCATTCAACACCATCCAGTCAGATTTGTTCCATCTCAAACTGGTGCTAAACGCTGATAAAACCAAAGGGATGTTGTTTTTCAAACAGGAAGTCAGTACCAGCAGTCCTTCCTCCTATCTCATCTAAAAATGGTGTTCCTATTGAGTTTTCGATTCTTATAAACACTTGGGAATCTTGGGCGACGCACATCTCTCTTTTAAGCTGCATGTCAAAAACTTGATAAAGAAACTGAAATTAAAACTGGGTTTCTTTTTCAGAAATAGATCTTGTTTAACTCTGAATGGTAGGAAATGCTTTTTAACTGCTACTTTCCTTCTCTCCATTGACTACAGTGACATTATTTACATGAATGCTCCTGCAAGCTCCTTGCAGATGTTGGATGCTATCACGGTGCGTTGGTTAACTGGTCATCATTAACTTCACGCAGACTCTCTCTGGTACACTTTCATCTTTAAATCACTTCTTGGTCTGTTGCCTTCACACAACTCCTCAAACATGTCACGTCGTCAATGCAGCTACAGTGTGCACTCTCAGGACATCATTACCTGCAGTGTCCCATCAGTGTGGACCAAATTTGGCAAATGGGCCTTCTCCTACTCTGCTTCTGGAACACCTTGTAAAAAGATCTGAGGCTCTCGACGTTGACCTCTCTAAGGGATTTTAAACAGTTAAGTTCAATGGAAAAACCAATGCAGAGATGTTTCTGTTTTTAGTATTTTGCCTTGTTTTATGGCTGTTTATTGTTGTGCGTACCTTACCTGTGTTTAAAACAGGTCTCTCTTGAAAATGAGTGCTCGTGGCTCATTGAGACTAACTTGTTCAAATAAAGTTTGAATGAATATAACTGCTCGCCATAATATCCCTTCACTGGTGACCTACAAACTTTTCCAGACAAAATAATAATTTAAAAAAAAGGCCAGCTTTTTCAGCTTCTGTGTCTTATTCTGAACCATTCATACCCTGATGCATGCATAAACCATTCATGCTTTTCTAGAACCTTCTTTTGTTTCTTGGGACAAGATGGGAGCTGTGTTAGCTTTAGCTTTTACCCGTCCATGCATGATTAGGTTCAACACCTTAGTCATCAGGTTAGGTTTAGACCAGGGCTATTCAGCTAAACTGCTCAGGGGGCCACAGTTACTTAAAGCCAAAAGATCAGGGGCTGGACGTCCAGCAGTTACTGTCATTAAGTAAGTTTGTTTTAAAGTTTTAAATCCAACACTACTTTTAGTTTTTGGCACCTCATCCAATGATTATTGGGGGAAACAAGGTTTACCTTAAAGTAGACCCCCTCAAAATGTGCAAGATATTGAATCAGTTCTTTGTATGATCAAGTTGATAAATTCCGCCGTTTATAAATGGAGCAAACATTCATGCATCTGCTGTAGAAGCCTGCAGCTGGGGTGATTTCATGGCGTCTGTAGAAAATTCTGTGATACTCCATATTTGGGTTGGAAGATCATTTTATTACCATATTTTTTGCTGTATAAGTCACTTT
This sequence comes from Simpsonichthys santanae, assembly GCA_031762415.1. Classification (NCBI taxonomy): domain Eukaryota; kingdom Metazoa; phylum Chordata; class Actinopteri; order Cyprinodontiformes; family Rivulidae; genus Simpsonichthys; species Simpsonichthys santanae. The sequence goes on along the minus strand of JARVLU010001196.1, from coordinate 20,996,398 downwards.
TTTTTTGTTTGTTTGTTTCATAATTTACATGCCCTGCGACTTATAGGCCGAAGCAACATATTTATGGATTTTTTTTTTCCCCATATTTATAAAATAATTTTTGGCTGAGATATGACGGTTTTCCTTCAGACTGAGAATCTTCACCAGCTATTAATGACACAATCAACTTTGTTCTGCTTGCTACTTGGAGCAACCGTTAAACTAGCTTCATTTCGCTGCACCGCCCCAGCTAATGCAGCTAATTTGACCAGTGAAGTGCATTTATTAAGTAAAAGTTCAACTGAGACGCGCCTTTGCTATAATTTTGAGCAAACAAAAAAATTGTTTTTCCAGCATAAATCTTGTGAAGTTCTTGTAAAGTCCTCCCATGCACGCTCCCGCGGCCACCATTTGGCACCCAATTGATTTTTGGCACAACACCGGCCCACATTTCCAGGTTGTCAGCGGTGACGCATAATAGATGCAACGTATACGGCGAAGCACCATATTTATGGATTTTTCCTCTTTATTAGTCATTTTTGGACTGATGCGACTTATAGGGCGGAGCAACTATACGGTAGTTTCATGGCAGAAAATGACTTTCATATTTATGTATAGTCGTGCAAAAATCTGAAGCAATCATTTGTTTAGATTTTTCTTCCAAGGAGGTAGATGGTTTTTAAAGACATTTCTCCAGGGTTTCTGAAGATTTTCAGGCTCCCTTTAGACTAAATTTTAGTTAATTTCTTGACTGTTTAAAAATATCTTCATGTAATATACCTTTTATATATTTAAATTATCTTAATTTGATGAATTTAAAATATCTTAAACTTTAAATTATACATTTCTATTAAAAACTAACAACTAACCAATTAAAATAAAACGTTAAATAAAGATTAATATTTTAGGTATTTATTAATATACGGGCGTATAAAGGTAAGTTTTCACCATTAGATATTGTTACTCATTCACTAAATATTCTTGTGCACGTATCACACGGACGTATAAATCCTCATCATTGTTATATACGCTCATTCTGCTTAACCATTTGGTTAATAAAATGTAAAAACCTTAATGATTCATGGCAACCATTTACATAATTTATAATTAAATCACAACCTGATGACTTGGAATTTATTAATAGTGAAAGTGCGCGCGCCAGGATTGTGACATACTAATTAATATCTTCAGTTATCATTTGCACATTGCTCACTTGGCTGGGGTCTGGTTACGGGGCAGGAATAACGCTTTGCAACATGAAATAATCTGTGCATTTAAGTGGGAATGTCCTGGAATGATGGCAACAATATGCAATTGCCTTAAGAACTTAATGAAGGAATCTGTTTTATTGGAGTTGTCACATGTTCCGGCGAATCATTATGAACATTATTAAGGAAATAAAACGAGGGTTCATCCTCGGGCTGTAGAAAAGCCTTTAATTGCATCACACATTTTCTCCAGTTCCTGTAATCCACACATTCCCAGTAACACACTTTTTCTCAGCAAATCAATGTGAAAGCAGCATGTCAACCAAAACATGGTTGTATTAAATCCAAGCACAGGCCATCTGTCCATCCATCCTCTACCCACGTTTTCCTTTCATGTCGCAAGGAGCTGGTGTCCATCTCCAGCGAGACACCCTGGACATAGACAAGGACACATGGAGACAAACCATTCACACGCTCCCTCACAACCAAAGAACTTAACGTGTGTGTTTTGGTCTTTGGAAGGAAGCCGGACTACTTGGGAGAAACCTTACATATGTACGAGGAAAACTAGCAAACTTGGCACAGAAAAAGGCCACAAGAAGGAGGCAAACCTGTGACCTTTTAGCTCTGGGGCAACATTTTTAACCACTGCTCCAGCGAAGATTAACACCAGACATCAAATTAATGTTTTCTACATTGGTCATGTGCCACATCTGTAAGCTTTGACATCATTGTGTTCAGATCCTTTTAAGTGAAAACGGCTAACAAACAGCCCAAAATAATCAAATAGCAGAAAATCTTTAGAAGAAGCCGTAAAAAGGTTGCTCGGACAAAATCTTGAAGATCTAGAACAATTAGATATGGCTCTTTTTTAAAACTAGTGCAATTTTTTACCTTATTAAAATTGTCAGTCAAATGGTCACAAACAGGCCTGTAGCGATAAACAATAAATCAATTAATTGCATGATAAATGAAAATTATCGACCTCATTTTCATTTATCGGCTTTATCGTTTCTTCATGTCTCTCTCTCTACTGAAGACACTGGATGACAAAAGGCTCAACTCCGGTATATCTTTACTGACCTCTTTCTCTTTTTTCCTTAAAATCCATTTTAACCGTGCAAAATCGTGTTTTTGAATTGTCAAAAGCAGCTAAGCTGAAAAGCTAAGCTACGAGCTAAGCTAACAGACCGACCTCAGGAAAAAAAAACTCCATCTTATCAAAGCTCCAAAAATTCATGGTTGAAACCTGTGCCTTCATCTAAAAATTGTTTTTCTCTGCAAAAAGAAGCTGAGAACTTGTTTACTAATTTTTTAATAAAAAGCTTTTGAAAAATGTTATGCTAAAGAGCTCAAACTACACCGAGCCTCAGCCATTTTGGGAACCGAAAAACAGGAACGAGAGAGAGACCATGTCACGTCAAGGGGCCTCCCTCCCATTTTTCTTAGAGAGATGCTGCTCGCTCCCTCACTATCCATCCTTCGGTTCAAAACGGTCTTATACTGTCATCAAGTGGTCAAAAAGGTACTACATGCAAAACAAATTAACCATAATTTCTTCTTAAATTTTACAATAATTACTAATTACTGTCAAATTTCATACAACATTGTTTATTACATTAATTTCTGAGACAATTAATAGACCAGCAAAATTTGTTATCATTACAGGCCTATACACCTTGGTGCAAAAAAATCTATTTCAGGTGCTTCAAACTGTAATATTTTACATGTACGTATGTATATATAAATATACACAGTGCTTAATTTGTAAACCAAACAATGCTGGAATGCAAATAACATGGGGGTGGGGTCTGGGGATCATCCGCCCCCAGAACATTTTGAATAAAGTAGATGATATTTCCTGCATTCTTGTGTATTTTAATGGGTTGTTAAATATCTACATTTACCTACATATGTAAACACAATTGATAAACTATTTTAGAGAGCAAAAAAAGTAAAAAGTAGCCTGATCAACAGCTCTTTCTTGTGAGAACAGAGCATGCTATGCTTCTCTCAAGTATTCTAATACCCCACCCCAACCGCAATGTCTTTTCAACATTTTGATCTCTGTTATTTTGAGAAATTGACACCGTTGTTTAATATGTGATATACGTTACGTGATTACCCATCAAACATTTATCTCGTATTTTTAATAAATAATCAAAATTTGATTAATGACCCACTTAAACTGTCAAAACTGATGTGCAATTTAGTTGCGTTTAATTATATTTTTGTTTTGTTTTTAATTAGATTGACCATGCCTGTACTTTTAGGGGCAGATAACTTTTTAAGGGTAGAAGTGGAAATACTTACTTGAAGGGCAGCTCTTATGTTATATTAGGAGGTTCGTAAGTGGCTGTTATGTTTAAAATGAGTGTTTATACAATTATTTTCAGATTACATATCCAATATAGGTTTTATTCATTCAAGGCAGTCAAAAATTTTCATAACTTTATTATAAGTAAGCCTGAGAGTTACCGGATCCAAGCAAAGAGTTGCTGGAATGCACCCTGTCAAAATGAAAAAGTTCCCAGATTCTGTTCCAGCAGGACCCAGCTCAAACTAAGCACTGAATATATAAAAAAAACAAGAAATGTGTCAGTAAGCAACCAGTCTTTGTGTCTGGCTGCTCGTAACTTTGTTACGAGCTACCTAGAGCTTTAGCCAGTTATTTGCTAAAATTTGAGTTTTAATAATGTGTTATGTTTTGTATTTTATATATGTTATTAAAAATGTATCAACTAATTGTCTTAAGACAAGCTGTTGGTTAAAAAGCTATCAGATTACTAGTATCGCTTTAGCCAGTTAGCTAAAGGTCATACTTTAAACTAAACTGGATATTAGGCCTTCAATTTTTGAGTCTTTGTGCACAAGTGAGTCATAGGACAGAGTTAAGTGGCTTAATAAATAAGTTTTATTAAAAAAACAACAACATTCTAGTAAAGGTAACAGGTAATGAACTGAAAATAAGCAGGAGCACCTATAGCTTCAGACCACATGGAGAATTGTTTTTGTTCGCCGTTGGGGTAAGGGGTTAGCGAGCAAAGGTAGAGTTAATGTAGTGCATAATACAAATTTGTACAAATCACATTTTCAGTGGAGATGGTCTCCTTGGCCATCTCAATGAAGAAAAAAAACATCAAAAGTCCAAAAATATTTTTAAATGTCTTCTGAAAACTAACGAAATATTATCATAAAATAGACTTTTACAGTACTATATTCTATACTGTATATATGTGCTGCTGATTTCTTGCCTTTAAGCTGCTATATTCATACCCATCTGCTCACAACAGACTCATGCTCAGGCTGCTGTTTAATACAACGTATTATATTACATTATCACTGTTAGATCCTTGTATACTGATTGTTTTAATACGTTATATTTTTGCAATTTTTGAGTGTAACTGGAACCTTGAGTCCACAATTTCGTTCCACCTCATGTACCACATGTGATGCGAATGACAATAAAGAACCTTGATAGGAGGAACCCCTTATATACGAGCACTTTCAAATAAATACTTTGTTTTTGTGAGATATAAAGTGTGCATGATTTCTAGACTGCATTGCCACATATTTGACTAATGGAGTGCTTTTATCCTTCCTTCCTGCTTCCTATGACCAAAACGCTAACTACAGCATAGAAAACACCTCAATAAAGTCACTCACAAAATGAAGCCAAAGGATATTCTGAATTTATTTATAGCCAGAAAAACTTTTCAGTCTGAACTGCTCGATCTAACTTTGCAATATCGAATGTTATTTTTAAATATTTTATTATTTAGCAAACTAAATACAGTTTTGAATAAAACTGTCTTTTTCATTGGGGTCTCTGTTATTTCTTATTTTAAGTTTTCCTACATTTTTGCTCCAGTCATTTGTTCCAGTTATTACTGTACAGAGCTCAGCACATCACCCACAGGTAATCACACAAAAACAGCCAGGACTCACCCCACCAGAGGCAACGGCACTCTTCTCCACTTCTGGTAACGAAACATCAGACATGAAGCTTCTTTATGCTCCTGCGTCCTAAACACCTTCGTTCTCTTGTCCGATTCTTACAGCCCCACAAAGTCCGGAGTCTGCCGTGTAGGACGCTAGGCGGACAAATAAGACATTTCCTCCACTTTGCTCTCCTAAAGGAGCTCAAACACGAGCTTTTATCTAAATTGGCTTTTTCCTGAACTTCAAGGGAGTCTGTCGAGTCCTCCAGCGTGACCACAGAGTGAAAAAGTTGTCCACGGTTTCCTTATTCTGTGGACCTTGACTTTTGGGAGGGTTACAATTGCCGTTTGGATTCATTTTTAACTTTTTGAGCTCAGGTTCGCCGCTCAAGTTGAAACATCATGAGCAGGGGCTCTGCTGAGAGATCAGTCATGTGTAGCAACAACAACATGTCGCAAACGCAATGTTTGGAGGAACACGCCATGCGATTCTCAGGCTGGAACATTACTCAAGGTCGTCCAGCTGAGTGATCCAATCAGCTCCTCCATGTTTACTGATAAAGAAGCTGCAAAATATGTCACTGGCTTGAGTTTAAACCTGGCGAAAGGAGTTTCGTCATAAAAAAAATCATAAAAACTGGACTTGAACACATACGAGCTGAACTATGAGTCAGCTGTTCATTGTCAGTGAACCATTACGTCAAGCGAGACAACGAGTTAAAACGTTTACCATATGTTACTCAGTAACCTGTTTTAATGGGTTGTGTTTTATGTGAAGGGCTGGGGATAATAAATGGTTTCACACATGATTAATTCAGCTGTTTTTCTTCATTAACGTCTAGAAAAATGCTTTATTCAAACTGCTCTTTTCTTTTATGAAACATTGATAAAGAGTCCGTTTACTTTAGGCAGAGAGAGAATAAAAGTTTGTTTTGTGATATTTTGTTCAGTCGGTTCGTAAAGTAAAGAGCTCTCCTCTCCTCCAATCACAGCTTTAGCTTTCACTCCTCGTCTTGTTCACATATCCTTTCCACCTTTCTCCACCCCAGCTCAGATCATCCGCCAAATAAACTGTTTATCCATCTTCCTTTTAAATTAAAAACAGTTTGTTTATTTGTTTGTTTAAGTTCAGATCAGTCCCCGTGACACAGAAGTGGCCGAGTTTCAGATGATCCGATCAAATAATGCTCCAATGTATCAGCTTGGGACAGACAGCAGATGTTCAGTTACCTGTCCCAGATGTGTACAGGGGATTTATTTACGTTTAGAACATTATGTGCCCTGCAGCATCAAGCTTCACACACATGGGACTCACCGAGCTGAGCTCCTCCCTGAGGCGCTGAGTTTGCTCGCTGTGCTCCAGCTGGATTCGACTCTTGTCCCTCTCGGCCTCCCCGAGCTCCCGGGTCAGTCGTCCCACCTGGCCGCTCAGCTCCCTCGCGTCCTTCTCCAGCTCTCCCACCTGGCTCTCCCACTGGGACCGGCAGCCCTCCAGCTTCAGTCGCAGCTCGTGCCGGTTCTGCTCCAGCTCCTAAACACGATACAGGTGTTAACAGGTGACAGTGAGGATATCGTAAAACATAAGAGTTGAAAATACAAAGTTATGGATGTTGGTCATTCAGTTTAGTATTTTATGTATGCCTGAATAAAAACACCCAAAAACAGATTATTATATTATAAATTATTATTCTAACAAAGTTAAGTCAGGTCCTCTTGATGGATTAAAAAAATGAATAAATAAATCAACTTGTTGGAACGTTTCATATTTAATACAAAAGAATTCTTCAGTCTGAAGAGCAGCAACAAGCTCAGTCTTATAAATACTGTACTTGCTGCCGTAAACGTCACATCGCCATATAAGTCGCATCAGTCCAAATATGTCTAATAAAGTGGAAAAAAAAAAAACACCCCCACAAATCGTCACTTCGCCATATAAATTGCATCTATTATGCGTGACCACTGACGCGTCGTGTTTGTTAAGTGTCACCGTCGACAACCCAGAAATGTGAGCTGGTGTGCCAAAAATCAATTGCGGAGGTGCGCACGGGAGGACTTTATCAAGAACTTAACAAAATTAACACTTAAAAATATATTTATTTGCTCGAAATTATAGTAAAGATGTGTCTCAGTCTAACGTTTCCTTAATAAATGCACTTTAATGGTCAAATCAGCTGCATTTCGCCTGAGCGATGCGGCAAAATGCAGCTGATTTGACGTTTGCTCCAGGACTTCCGGAATGAGATGAAGGTGGTGTCTGGTTTTAACCTTAAACAGACCATAAAAATCAACAGGAAGTAAAGAGTGATGTGACATCAAAAGAGACCATTGCTTCATCAGTCTCCATGACGACATCCCTCACCTTATCCACAAAGTCCATGGTGTTCTGTATGTGGTGTTCTGAGCTGCCAACTAAAGGGATGAGTA
>JARVLU010001196.1:20866631-20889809 GCA_031762415.1 Simpsonichthys santanae | reverse complement strand
CCCCCCCCCCCCCCCCCCCTTTATATTTAGGACCCTGTTATTCTTTACACACTTCAGGCCATCTAGTCTAGAATTCAGAAGTCTCAGGAGTTACTTCGAGTCGCAGCCAGAAATCAGCCGAGAAATAAAGTTGGAGCAGATTTGTGGGACAAATTTTCCAACTAAGGTCCCTCATCAGTAAGAAAACAAATCAAAGCCCAGTTCACTGCTCCACATAATACCTGTAAAGTTCAGTTTTTTTTTTAATTTTTTATTTTTTTTGCCCTGGTTCAAGCTAACGATGTTGTGTTCATGCTTCTTCACCACGGCTATGATGTGTGCCAGATGTGCACATCAAGGACAAAACAAAAGTCAGTGTATTTTTTGCAGGCACGACGACAATGAATGCATTAGAGAATGTTCGTCCTACGAATAAGGGTGGTTGTTTCAAAAGAAAACAAAAAAACAAGCACATATCTATGGGGTTACACAGTCAAAAATTAACATAAATATTTTGGCTTATTTAGCTTTTAATAAGAAAAAAATATAGTTTTCTTTTTTTCCAAAGTCATATTTTCACCAAAATAAATATTTAATTTGCTAACTAAATATTTAACTCTCACCTAAATATTTAACTTGTAAGCTAAATATTTGTCTGAGCTAAATATTTAGTTAGCAAATTAAATATTTAGCTTAGGAATTAAAATGTTTAGCTTGGAAATTAAATGGACAATACATATTTTGTTTGAAATTAAATGTGTAGTTTTGAAAATATTTAGATTGGAAATTAAATATTTAATTTACACTTAAATGTTTAGTTTACTAACTAAATATTTAACTTGCAAGTTAAGTATTTAGTTTGTAAACTAAATATTTAGCTTGTAAATTAAATATTTAGTTGGGAACTATGACATTCATCAATGTATGAATAATGTGGTGAAAATATGGTTTTTAATAAAAAAGAACAATTTTTTTTCTTATTAATGGATAAATAACACTAAAATGTTAATGTTAATTTTGACCGTGTAACTTTACAAATGGCACCCCATACATATCACACATCGGTGATGGAAGATGACATCTTGTTTTTTTTTTGTTTTTTTTCTTATATGTTTTCCAGGTGTGTATGTACCGCCTGGTACTGGGATCGGACCAGGAGCCGCTGGTCCAGGAACTGGATTCTTTCCAGGTAAGACCTTCTGTTTGATACTTTAAGTAAACCAAAACACGTCCAATTAAAATTCAGCTCCTGTGGAGCTTGAAAATGATCAAAACATTTTATGAACATCATAATAAACGGTTAATGGAAGTTTTATTATTAAAGTTTTGAAGCTGATCATTGAATGATATAAAGACTTCAAATGACTGAAGACGGATTTTATTTTATTTTAAATTTTAAATACAAAAAAGGGCATTGCTGAGCTGACAAAGGGACATTTGCCCACAAATGTTGCCACATGTACTGTATACTGAATATTATATTGTGACTGTGCACAACGCAGCATTTTTCAATGTTTGCATGAACGCTTCATCTTCAGCTCCATAATGACACATGACAGGAAATTAAATGCATACATGTATAAAAATGATTTGTACACAAATGTAGTTTTACCTTGAATTAATACCCTGTATAATTGTTGTGTTTTTAGGCTCTACTGGACAATTCCCTGCAGCCTACAAACCAGCTAAAGCTGCAGGTGAGTGGAAGAGACCATCATTTCATGATTTTCCTGTGAATTCTAAAATTTTTTAGGAACTGCACCTTGTTTATCATAAAATGGGTGCTGGAACATTTCTGTAGGTGACTTGGATATTAAAATAAATACAGTACAAATTTTTATTCTGTGTGATGTCATACGATCAGGGCTTCCAGGCCTGATGAATGCTGCTTGTAGTTGGTCACGTCACACCTTCATGGCGGATGCTCTCAAAGCACCGTCCAGTTTAGAAGCAGGTCACCTGTGTGGATAATCTCAGCATGGCTTCAGCTCCCGTTTCATGGGCAAGTTTGACCCCATCCATCACGTTTATTGCTAACAGTACCTGTGCCATGGCTGAGGGGAGAGTGACGTGATGCCTTTTCAAATAAAATTGACATTTTATATTTTTGGAAACATTTTACTAAAAAAAACATGTGTCCACAACCATTAATAAAAAAAAAAAAAAAAAAAAAAAAAAAAAAACTGATATTGTAAAATCAATTCTTCCTGTCAGCTTTGAGTTGATCAGTTGGAAACACACAGTAAGCATTGGATTGAAAACTGTGATTAATTTAAAATTACTTGTAGGAACATACTGTGGGAATATTCAGGGTTTTTGAGCCAACAGTTAAAAACACAATTTGCTGGAAGACCAAAAAAAAAAAAAATAAAAAGATTTTTGGACCAGTTACACTTTTTTCATTAGCACACTTGTCAGTAAGATTAATGTTTTCATCCTTCTACATCCTGAACAAATCTAATGAGAATAAAATAACACAACACAATTATTGCAGGCGTTTTATCTTGGCTCGTTGAAAGCGAACAGGAGTGCTGAGAAGCTCGTCATCATCACTGGAGGATCATTTCCCTGATAAATATTTTATTTCTTCTGTGACAGACGAAACTCGTCTCAGCTCTTTTATATCTCATCCAAAACTGGCAGATCAGGCACTTTGCTGTTTAACTGACTCATTAAAATATTAAATCAGGCTCATAAATCCTCCGTGGATCAACAATATTAAAATGCCCCCTCTTCTGTTTTGGCTGCCCCCTTCCTTATGATTGTCACAGAGAGCGAACTCACACAAGGAATTGGCAGATGTGTTTTTTTTTAGGCTAGAGGACACAACCTTAGCTCTGTTGGCACAAAGAGCTGCCATCTAGGAGGCCTGGGGGAGCAGATGGGGGTGTTAAGGGCCTTGCCCAAGGGTCCAGAATGGGGCAAATGAGGGAGGAGGCAGATGCTTCACCTTTTCCACCCACATTTTGATGTTACAGGCAACAGGGGATGTGAACCAGAGACCTTACAATAACAGGGTCACTTCACTGACCTCTGCATCACCACTTCCCATTAAGTTCCCCCCAACACCCCCCAACCATTTTTCTAAAGGCCAAAGTGTTGCTACAAATGATAACACTAATGACTGCTATGGTTACATTTGACTCTGTTTGACCTGGACAGCAGGAGGTTATGGAGCTGGTGGTCAAGGTGTGGGTCCCGGTGGTTTGGTGCCAGGCGGTGTTTTGACTGGTGGCCTTGGCTTTGGAGGATTACCAGCAGGTATGAATGTTTAAAAAATAAATAAAAGAAAAAGACAAAACCCCTTGCCGCTGCTGTCATGCATTCAAACCCAACAGTTTCAATAATCAGAAACAGACATGAACACATGTGTCAGAAACTGAAGTTGCTTAATCCAAAGTTAAAAATGGAGTGAACTATACAGTATTTGTAACGTAGCTTAGAAAAACTCTATATTTTAAATGTTTTTCTCACATACGTCTTCTCATCAACAGGGCATGGAGGAAAGGCTCCACAACCAGGTGAGTTTGAATATTAAATCTTTTTGGGAAGTGTGATATTTGATTCACGCACAAGCAAATTCAGACTTTCCAGTGAAGCTAGTTTAAAACATGCATTCATGCGCCAGTAGCTCAGACAGTCTTACAAAACTTTTAGGTTTTTACAAAAACAACTTCAGCGCCTTGAACGGAAGGAAATCTGATGTATTGTCACTGAGCTGATAAAGTAATGTAAAGGCTCGGAGATGTTGACAAACCATCAGGGAAGGCAGGTCTGCCCAGTCAGAGGGTAATGGTCTTTTGAGTGCTTGTCCACCACACTTTTTTAATCACCAGTGGCTTTGTTTACACTGGCCTCGCAGATGTTTGGGGCATCCTGAATGGAAACCGTTGCGAGAATCCACCCTCCTTCAGCTCCGCTGCACGAGGAGTATCGGGCTTGGTTGTCAGAGAGCAAACAGTCATCAGCAGCTGCCAAACAATGGAGCCAGATCTCTGATTAATGTTGCCCCAGTGTTGGACCTTTACAATATATGGAAACCTCTGTGTTGATATTCTTTTCTTCCATACTGTACTGTAAATATTTTCCCTTGCTGTATTTTAGGATTCGCCCCTATTGGTGCTTTAGCACTGTTTAATTCCCAAAGCGCTGCAGATACGATCTCAGAACTACCTCTCTGTGTTGAGAAAGATAAGGAAACAAGCAATAATCTTGTAGACCTGATAACACACGGAGCGGGATGCAGAAGGCTCCCCTTGAACTGCCACACCTCCATCCACTTACAAGACTTTCCAGAGGTCCATTTTGTTAACAAAATGACCTAATATCCAGTTTTGGACGGAAGTTGGTTTTGGCTGGTAGCAGCAGAGCATTCCTTGAGAAATATTCCCAACTTTTCTTTGGATTCTCCTCCCGCACAATGTAAAGAAGTGGACTTAGTGAGAAAAGGGGAAGCAAACAGTATTAAAGCAACTCCTTGATACTTTTATTTTTCTAATCAGTTCAATTTGGATCCCTAAGTTGCCATAAATAATCCTGAATGATTACAGCTATGTGAAAATAACACACAATTGAGCCTCTAAGAGTCAGATAAGGCACAGTGCTTAAAAATAAAAATGGAACAAGTGTGAACGTCTATTGTGATGCTTTTTTTTTCACGTACATTTTTTGGAGCGAATCTTGTCCTGCAGTTTTCTAGCTATTTCAGCAAATAATAAATCAAAACGTTCAGCTCGTTCTGCACAATCCTGATATGACTTTTTGGTTTGGTGCAACTTTAGCTTTTTGAAATATTTGGCCTTTTCTGCTTTATTTTTTTCCCCTCATAGAAAATGAGTTGTCATTTTACATCCTTCAGATCTTTAGATCTGTTTACAACCTTTTACTGCTCCTTTCACATTTTGTTCTGGTTCAATTCTTTCAGCTTTCTTGTGCAAAAAAAAAAAAAAAAAAAAAATTCTGCTACTTTAAGCTAATTTCAGCTGTTTTGCACTCCTTTCAGGTTATTTCTGTTCAATACAAGATTTTTCTAACTTTTTTCTGCTAATAGCGTCTTCTGTTACTTTCAGTTTATTTCTGTAATTTAAGCTTTTTCTGCTATTTCAGCTACCATTTTTCTGTTTTTATGCAAATTTTTGGTTTTTACGTTAATTCCATTTTTATACATGAATTTAAACTATTTTCAGTCTAATTGGACACATTTGTGCTCTCTCCACTTCCTTCTGGTAATTTAAGCTTCTTTCTGCCCTTTTTTTTTAGCTACTTTTCAGTTGGTTTTTGCTCATTTAAGCCTTTGCAGATAATTTCCAGGTTTTTGTGCTCATTTCTTCTATTTTCAGCCTAATTGGGAAAACATATTATTTCCGTTTTCTTCTTCTAATTTAAGCTTGTTCTACCTTTTCAGCTTTTTTTTTTTTTTTTTTTTTTTTTTTTTTTTTTTTTTTTTTTTTTTTTTTTTTTTTAGCTTTTAGCTAATTTCAGCTGTTTATGATAAATTAAAGTCTCTCATGGTACTTTCTGCATTTTTCAGACAAAAGAAATTATTTCTGCTTATTTCAACTTGCTATGTTCCTTCCAGCTTTTCTTGCTAGTTTCAGCATTTTCTGCTATTTCAGCTTCTTTTTAGCTGTTTTGTGCTAAATTGAACTTTTCAGCTATTTCCACTTTTTTTTTTTTTTTTTTTTTTTTTTTTTAGCTCATTTTGACTCCTTCCACTTCCTTCTGGTAGTTTAAGCTTCTTCCTGAATTTTCAGCTAATTTTCAACCATTTTTGCAAACTTCCACTTTTTAGCTAATTTCTTAACTTTTGTGCTAAGTTTTGCTTATTTAAACCTAATTCAGCAAATATGTGCTCTTTCTGCTTTCTTCTGGCTTGCTCTTTCATTTCAGCTACATTTCAGCATGTTTTAGCTCATTTCAGCAGTTTTTCACCAACAAGCATTCACACTGCATTTTCACAGGAAATGCAGTTTCTCTAGTTCTGATTTGTTTTGTTCCGTGGCAGTAAAGCTATATTTAAATGAGGGCTTCCACAAGTGGAAATAATTTCCAGCCCATCAGAAAAATAAATCCTGACGTCCTCACACGTATCTTTGCTACTTGCACGTATAAAGCTTTTCATTGTTAAACAAATGTGCATTTCATTTGTTGGCAGATCTCACCCAGTGGCAAGTTGAGTACATTTCAGCCTTTATTGAGACCTGCGAAAGAAACATCCAACCAAAGAACAGGAAGATTATAAATGCATCATAAATATGGTTTTAAAACACATTTAAAAGCATCAAAATCCATGCTCAATAATCCAAGTAAAAAATCCATTAATCCATTTTTGTTGAAATGTTTCGTCTTTGATCCAAAACACTTCATCAGTCCGAGGAGCCAACGCCAGTCTGAGGCAGTCTTTTGGATGAAAGACGAAACGTTTCAACAAAAAGAAACCATCCAGAGTACCTGACTTAACGTTGTTGAATATTAAAAAGTATAAATATATATATTTCAATTTAATTTTAAGCATACACACGCAAACACCAGAGAGCTGCAACATCATGAAGGACGTCTCACATAATAGTAGCTGCCAGTCATCCCGGGGTGTAAATCATGTGCTGACATCACACTCTTCAGATGCACCTTGCCTGGTCAGTAATGGAGAACAGCAGCTGGATGTGTGAGTAGCGTGACTGCAGTGTAGCTCACGCGGAGCCTTGTAAATGTTACACTAATTGTAAAGCCTGTCAGCTCTCTGCTTTGACGACGCACTGAAAGCTGGAGAGAGGAACTTTGTTCTGGTAACAGCTGTTGGACACGGTTTGTTTTCCCGTGTCGCTGCGAGCGAAGGTGGACTCGATACTTCAAGGTGCGGCTGTTAAAACTTGGCTGTCGTAGACCGGCTTCTTGTCCGTTTCAGCCAGTTATAATAAAACACAGTTGACTGCTTTTCCTGTTGGAGTAGTGTCACCAGTTCAACAGTCTGTCCTAAACAGAAGATGAAAAGTGTAATAAAGTGTGTTTCTGTTTTTAATGTGCAAAACTAATCTCTGACATATAAAATCATCTTGACACCGTCTAACTACGAGCACAAAAACACATAAATCACTTTTTGTAGCTGTTTACTGAGAGCCTGTATCTAACTTGGTTTACAAGCTGATGTGTTTTAATAATTTTATTATTAAGCATCTAACAAAGTTAAGTCAGGTCCTCTGAACAGTTTGTGTTGAATTTTTTTGTCTTTCATCCAAAAGACTTCATCAGTACGAGGGGGTCACAACAAACTCAGTCTTATAAATAGCACCTTCACATAGTGGGTCAACCAGTTTGATGGTGCTCAGATGGTTTCTGGAGTCCTCCCTCTCCCCCGTCAACTTGTTTGAGGCAGTCATGGCAAAAAGTGGTCCTTATTCATGCCTATAGAAAAATCCTACCAATCCAAAACCTTCTTGGATTTTTCTACCTGGATTATTGAGCATGAATCAGGATATTATCGAGCATCCATCAAACAACACAATAGAAAGGTCTCATGTTTCAGTTTTGAGAGTAACGTTACGATGGAATGTTTTTAGTTTATGTTGCCTCAAAACTTGGCATAAATTTTGCTACGAAAAGATTTGAAGTCTGCCTGTTACTATAAGTCTCAGGACTTTTCTTAAAACTTTAGCAGCCCAAAGTATTTTTTTTTCTTCTTCAATGTAGCTCAATTAACTTACAAAATTCATAATTCGAATTAATGAATTACTATAGCACCATTTCACAACAAAAGTTACCTCAGTGCATTTTACAGAGAAAACAAATGAATTCAAACAAGTCAATTTAAAACAGACCACTCTGAAACCCCACTTTCATTGCATTCATAATTAATTCCTTAAAAACACAATATCACAGTTAAATCTATAATTTACATTTACAATTAATAAAATGGGCAGCACGGTGGTGCATTGAGCTGCCGCCTCTCAGTGAGAAGGTCGCAGGAAGGAATTCCGGCCGGGGGCCTTTCTGGGTGGAGTTTGCATGTTCTCTCTGTGCATGTGTGGGTTTTCTCCAGTTATCTCCCACAGACCAAAAACATACATGTTAGACTGATTGGTAACTCTAAATTGTCTCTAGGTGTGAGTGAGAGATTGAATGGTTGTTTGTCTCTATGTGTCCCTGTGATGGACTGGTGACCTGTCCTGGGTGTCCCCCACCTCTCCCACAGTGATGGCTGGACATGGGCACCAGTGACCACCGTGACCCAAAAAGGAAGAAGCGGGTAAAAGATAATGGATGGATATAAAACATATACCGTTCTATAGTCTAAGCATTTATTTGTATTAGAAAAATCTATACATGAGGATTAATATTTAAAATTACTATATTATCTAGTGTTTTGTGACTTGGGGAAAATCAAACCAACCTTTGGTAGAAATTAAAATATATCTCCATTGTTTATGGTAAATAAAAGCATTGAGTTAAACATTAACGGCTTTTACTTACGGGGCAACTGTGGCTGAGTGGTTAGAGCAGTTGTCCTCCAATGCAAGAGTTGGTGGTTCGATTCCATCAACAGTCACATGCCAACGTGTGCCTGGACAAGACACTGAAACCCTCATTGCCTCTGATGTGTGTCCCATCAGTGTATGAATGTGATAAAGCTCTGATTATTCTATGTATAGATCTAGTAGAGTGCTGTATGAATGGGTTAATGAGGGCACAGATTGTACTGTAAAGAGCTTTGAGTAGCTTGATATGATGTAAAGGTGCTATATAAGTACAGTCCATTTATTAAAAGATTTACTTTAAAAGCTGAAAAGTTAAAGATACCCACTGAACTGAAGGAAGCAGATGTCTTACTCCAATCTGTATTTTTAAACTTCAAAATTCAGGTCATTTTAATAATGAAACTCTCTTAAATTTGACGGCTAATCAGTAAATCTTATGATCCATCTTCCAGCTCTGGTTTGCATCACAACCATTGTTTGAATTAGCACCAAGTGACCTTGTCTTCCCTACAGCAAGAAGAAAGGGGAAAGGCTGAGGTGGAAAGATATGATGGACATTATGAGGACAGACAAGAGACAAAAAGAAGTGGGGAGAATGGAAAAAAATAATGGTTGTAAACTTGCCACACGTCAAATGCAGACTGTTCCCCTCTCATGAACACGTACAGCCATTTGCACAGTCGTTCATGAAACACTTGCGCTTCAGAGAGCCTGCCGAACGCAAGGAGACGCATAGATTGAGAAGAGAATGAGGACGTTTCGCCAAAAGAAGACGAGCTCCGAGGAGGTTTAGTCCCTGGAACACATGTGCTTTTCATTACTCCGGTTCAGACCTCTGAGCTGCCAAAGACTGGAAGCATCTGCATGCGAATGTGCACGAGCGTATGGAAACACGTTTCTGAGCTTCGTATCTGTGCATTTTCAACTGCGACCACCTGTTTGTGGACGCACAAGCGTAAATATTTTCAACGAATCAATGACGTCTCAACAACATCCAGTTTTCCTTTCGGGCCAACGCGAACACGCTCGCTTTTTTTTTTTTAAACACATTGTGAAAAATGGTTTTGTTCTCCGTCCATCCAGCGTTCCACTTCCATACGTTTTAAATAGGTTTCAGACCGACGCACCCAACAGATCAGGGCCCACCCAACGTACGAGCGGCCAACAAAACCTGTTTGTTCACATTAAGTTTATTTTGTTTCCTAAACAGTTTTTCTTGAATGATGTCACCACATTTGTTGTTGCTGTCTCTAATATTCTCACTAATTCACATTAAGCAACTTGTTTTAGTAACGACTGAGCTTTAACGTGCATTTATTAGAGTCTTATCACGTCACAGTTTGTTAATTGTGGTATTTTCCCCCACATTTAACCAGTTCTGTCACTTTGGTGACATCTGCCAGCCTTTTTTCTAGTCTGGTCTGTGTTCACTTTGCTTGGTTGCTCTTGAGTTAATATGATTCACTTATTTCATGTTCTGTGTTGACCAACAATCCCATGGCGCGGTGTTACATCCTTTCCCCCCTGCTCTCTTTCCCAGCCTGTCTGGAGCTTCAACAGCTTTCTTTGTCCATCTGGCAGCTCAGCTCGGAGTCGTTTCTGAAGTAATTAAATTTTTTTTTGTTTCTCTTATTTCCATAAAAGCCTATGAAGACAGAGCACAGGCCAAGCAACTGTGTTTCAGTCATTTGTTGAACTGAAATGAACTGAAGTCCAAGCTTTGAAGGATGTTTTATAGCTGTAGTGCTGCTGTCTGCAGCTCCTTTACACATTTTCAAGCCGTGCCTCAGCCGCCATCAGTGTCAAGTGCGATTTGACAGAGGAACAGAGGTTTGAAGCTGATCTCATCCTTAAACTGTAACGGAGGTAGTCACAGAGTGGAGTTGGTGAGTACTTAAGAAATGGAAGGCAGGATTATGTATGCGCACTAGGGGGTAAATCACCAGCTTCACAGGATACAATATTATATTATATAATATTATATTGATTTGTTTGTATGACGATACAATTTTTCTCGATATCACAATGTCTGTCACGATACGATTTCGATTCTATTCGATTCACAATCTGCGATCGATATATTCCCATATCAAATGCCCATCTCATTTACATATAAATAAATTTACAAAAGCAATTCAAATATGATTTAGCCATTTAATTTATGTTATTACAAGCGCCAGGCATTTAAATAAAAAAACAAAAATTTTTTCTTAATGAAAAATAAAAATAAATGACCTGTTCAGTATAGTCTGTTGCTGAGGCGGCCGCAGAGCGCAGCCGCACATGGAAATGGTGACACAGATGTTCCTTGGGAATTTCAAAATAAAAGCATATTTTAAAGATGACGATATGAATCGATGTTTTAGTTTTGCCACAATATAATTGAATCATTAATTGTTTAATCGATATATCGATGCAAACTGATGTATTGTTACACCCCTAAAGCACACATTACTCACACACAGTACTTGATCAGCTCACTTGTTTCCATAATGGACGACTAACTCAGAACCACTAGAGAAATTATTCATAGGTTCATTGTGTGTGTTCAACAGCTGAGGCCTAAAGATGTTGGGATGTCTGATCGTAACTTACATGGTTTTAAATTATCTGTACCATGGCTGATTATTGATCCTGACATAGAGTAGTACACTTGTACAGATTCACAACATCTCAGCCCATGTAACATATTGCAATAGGTTTATATTAATGTACTTTTTTATTCCCTTGTCAGTTTTGCTTTTTCATGATCCTTTTATCTTGAAGCGATATGAGTCAGAGAAACTATCTCACCTCAGTGAAAGATTTCTCTTGGATAGTTTTAACTTTAATCAGTCTCAGGGCTCGGATGAACAACTTTTGAAAATAAATAGTTTTTAAATGACATCAGTGTTTGCCTTTGAGGCCTCAGATGCGTTCGTTCCTGTTGCAGTGACTCTACGTGCTTGTACAATTTGGCAAAATCAGTGATGATGACACATTTGACCTCTCTCACTTGTTTGCTTTCTTGGAGTACCCCATATGTTTGCCAGAGTGACATACTCCACATGGCTGCACAAAGATCCCCACCTTTCTAATGACAGAAGAATTTGGGAAATGCTTTTGAGATTGACTAAGCCTAACATCAATGACTCTATTTGCATATTTTTGCAGAGAGCCAACCTATTAAGCACTTGTCTCTTCTCTCAACCCTGAGTTGTCAGCAAACTATTCCATTGGAATGGCAGTCAGAGCCACATGTGAACCATCTGGGAGATAAAACACACGTTGCCAACTTTGCATACCATGACCACAGGCTGCATTTGTTCACCTGTTTTCTCATCTTGTGTGCAATCTGCACTGCTGAACATCTCTTCAGATGGAACAAGTCATCAAAAATGTCCACTTTCTCTAAATGGCATGCCCAATTTACTGGTGGTGTTCATTAACGACTGCAGTGTGTGTTAACGTGCCGTGAAAGTTTACTTCAAGCTAAAGGCAGATGCCTCTGGATGAGAGAAGCTCTGCAGACACATTCAAGGCTTACTGCTGGCAAAGGAACTGTGACATTCCTTTAGAAGTGGATAAAATGTAAAGTAGGAGAGGCTTTCATCTCTTGTAGAAACAAGGGGAAAAAAAAAAAACGTTAGCTCGACTAAAAATCTACAGCCTAGCATGTTCTGCTTCGTGAGGCTCGTAGGATAAACAGTGACATCAGAGACGCAGATGATGAGGTGTCATGCAAATGAACACGTTTCAAATTAAAAGGCAGCGCTGATGGTACGTGCACAGAAGGGTTTGTGAACGATGCATGTGTAAAGGAGAGACTCGCAGAGACTCGGGCTGGTGAGGTCAGGGCATGGCAGCCTGGTTTGGCAGGGTGGCGGTGCACGTAATCCTAATATCGTGCAACGCTGACTTTACCAGTCGCAGTTCATCTGAAGCCGTTTTATACAAGCGCTTAGTGGCTAAGACATGAGATACGTGTTCTGATCCCCAACTGCATGGGTTGGTGAGACCCGGCGTTAACGTCGCCAGATTTGCTCCATCAGTAAAAGTTTGTGCCGCCAAATGAAACGCGTGCTCTCTCTTTATAATGCGATGCAGAGGAGCTCTGTCAAAGTAGAAATTACACCTAGAAACTAACATGACACTTTTATTGCACTGATTTCAACAGAGATCATAGAGAATGAGACAACCTTTTCCTAGTTTGTCAGTAGGACCTTTGGCACAGGGGGTCATCTGACTAAAAGGGGCTGCTCAGACTTTGGGACCTCTCACTGATCATGTCAGTGACTCCATGGAAAAACGAAAAGCAAAAACAATAAAAGGCTTGAGGCCAAAGTCGTGCTGTTTACACCAGGCAGCAAAGAGAAGGCGAAGCAGTGTAGCTCTGAGAAAACTTAATTAATCCAACATGTGAACAGTCCTGCTTTTCACAACTCGATGCCCGTGACTGACAGCCCACTGAACCTTCAAAGTGACAAGGAGCAGGGGAGGTCATAAGAAAGCGTGGGGGGGGAGCAATGGGAACTTCGGTGCGTCCACTTGTCACGCAATCTGGATTCACTAAAGCACCTCGCATCGTTTTGTTTTCATCCGCTCTCTCGCGTCACCCTGCAGGAATGCAATCTATCCACCAGCTTGAACGTTCATCAGTGGGATAATTTGATAGTGATAAAAAACTTAGTGTCACAGCACTGACAGATGTGACGAGAAGCTTCGTGTTCACACTGGTAATGTACGTGGGACCACAGCCGAAGAACAGAGCCTGCCTGCCCGTCTTCCTGGACTTCCAGAAGGCCTTCGAAGACGAGGCTCGTCTTCATCAAGATGCTCCATCGTTTTGCACGAAGTTGCTGGGTTTGTGTTGCCAGAGCGCGCCTCTGCGTTTCCTTCAGATCGCTCTGCCTTTCTGCGTGTTCGAGGTTTCCAACCTAAACACTAATGTTTATGTTTACACAACGATGCCAAATGATTATCCCTTCAGTCACTCTTTACCATTTTTCAAAACTGTCTCTGGTTTCCAGCTATGAGTCAAAACCTTCTCGTTGAACCTTTCTGTAAACAAACAATTTGTTTCTATAATGCTCGCCTGATTGTATAGGGGATTAAACAGAGAGGGCTATGAGAAACAAGTCCCCCAGAATTCCTGGACGACTCAGCGCCCCAGCTCCAAAGTCTGCTTCCCTCGCGTCTGCCGTCAGCCACGGTGGATCTCTGCCAGGGAATTCTTCTCTCTCCTAAATTAAACCCTTCAACGGAGCCAGCTGGTCCGCGAAGCAGAGAGGGGGAGGAAAGCAGGAGATGGAGGAGAGAGCAAATGCTTCTTTCACTTTTCAAGTTTGGCTTCCTCCGGTTACAGCCATTAACACCTCATGTCTGGTCAACAGAACCCCCTCGGACCGGAGAGGGGAAAGCATTTGGTGGAACGGGGAGAGCAGCAGTAAGAAGAGCCGAGAACGTTGTTCTGATTAATGATCCTAGCGTTCTGCTGGTCCTGAGACAGAACTTACCTGACCCCAGTGGAGAATGAGAAAGACGGTTCAGTGCACAGATTGAAACCAGATATTTTTGTTCACACTGGCTCACGTCCATCACTTGTGTTTGAGAACATGACCTGTGACTGAAAGAACCAGCTTTAATATCTGGCCTAGTTTTCCTGCCATGTCACAGTTCTCTTTAAACGAAGATGTGTTTGACATCAGGGGACACTGATTAGAGGTGCCTGTCCCTCAGCACATTTTCATTACTCTTTAAGAGAACGACTCCTCTTTTGTAATAACGGACTTGGATTTTCTTCCTTGTTCTTGTTGAGGTCATTTTTTAAACAAGCCGCAGCAGATGAATCACCACCGTTGAGCAACGCGTAGTTTTACCCACGTTTCCCCCCAAAAAGCTTGGATGCTGCGTAAAATATAAATCCAAACAGCTTGTAATCAGCTGAAAAACAAGGAACAGTGTTTATTTAAAAAGCAACACAGTGAGAACACAGCTAATGTGGAAATTTGGATTCCGTCGATGCTCATTTTGAATCTGATGCCAGCGACTTGTTTCAGTCGTGTTTCACACGGTGTTGCAATCTCGTTCTCAAACACCACACTGAGACGATCAGTTGTCTCGAATGTGAAATGTTTACAGCAACACTGTTCCAGTTCTTTACTCTCCAACCATCTTGTGCACTTGCCGCTTTCGCTTTGAAAGTCCGGTGTTACTTTGAGTAGAAACTGGCAAGCAAGTCTTTTTTTTTTTTTTTTTTTTTTACTAAATCGATGAAAGGATGATGCATTTCCATCCTGCATCATTTACCTTTCCTTTCCTTGGATTCCAGCCCTGTCCTTTTGTGTCATATTAGGTTTCTGTTCCCTCCATCTTCTGTGCAGTGGATCGATCTTTTCTAGAGGTTCTTTTTCGCCCAAAGTCCAAATGCAGTTTTGTTTTCAAATGTTCCCCCAGGTTTCTTATTATCTTGAGTGTCAAAGCGAAAATTAGACTCAACATTAGAGTATAGAAATCCTTCAACTCCAAAGAAAACGGATTATTTGATATCAAGCTCTTGATTCATGTGTGGGGTTTGTGACAGCAAATAACGTTTCTGCCGAGCTCCAGTGATATGTGACCTTTGGCGTGTCCGTCTGCGTGAGCGGTCCAACAAAAGCTTGCTTGTTTTAGCAAACAAGATGGCGTCAGCGTGACCAAACAAAGAGCCTTTGTCGAAAAGCTCTACATACAATCAGTGGACAGAAGCCAAACCAAACCATTAACGTTCTTACCATGTCCTCATGCTCCAACCCTGAAAGTAAATGACCACCAGTGTAGCATTTTTTTGTTAAGTGTTTTTTATTTTCTCAGTGTTTAATGAGGTCAGAACTACAGAAAACAGCCTGTTTTTCTTGGGTACACATTTTGCGTGCCCACGACCTGCATTAATGGTCGCACACAGCCGTGCACGCCCTCGCAGAAGTACTTAAGTGTTTCTGTTTCACGTCTCCTGAGAGTCGGGCCCAACGTGGCAGGTGTTAGGTGACCCTGAGCATGCCTGTCACAACCAGTCCAGCGCACACACATGAGAGCACAGGTGGGCCCGGTGATGGATGGATGACGTCTCCAAAAACACGAGCAGTGTTTCCACAAGTCTCTTACAAGCTTCTCGTCTCCAGCTCTGACTGCTCTCACACACTTCAGTGCACTGAACTAGTCCACCAGCCCGTCTTTATTGGTTGTGAGCATCAGAAATGTTTCTGTAGAATTTTTACATGACGTTTAGTTATGTTGTTTAGTCAACAATTTCCTGCGGGATCAATAAAGTTCTATCTTATCTCATCTTATGTGTCATATGCAGGTTAACACAAGGTCAGCAGTGCAATGAAATGTTCAGGATGAGAAGAACTAATTTGACTCGCTATAAACTAATAAACAAACAAGAAATACTAAACCATGCAATAAGGGTACAAACTAAATTACCAAAATAATGAAAAAGATATATAATATTTACAAGGTACAAAAGAAATATAGTAAACAACAACATTGTAGAATATAACAGCACAAGTACCGGTAGGATGAATTCATATGATTAAGTATTTCACAGGTAGTAATATAAGCTTAAATGCACATAATATATATTGCACATACATATACTGTATTGTACTTTGTACATACTGCACAAATGTACTTTGTTACCCAGCAGTCTGAAGGGATATGCTTCTCACTGATGAGACTGAAACAAATGAGATGGAGTTCTCATATCATAAGAGACTGAGGTAAAGGAAACACCCTTTCAATTTGATTTATGTAGCAAATGATTTCAATTATTTTGACCTTGAGGAGTGTCTGCCAGTGGCTGAGCCATCAAAGGGATAATCACACAGATGCAGAGCTTGTCGCCTGGGCTCGCACATCGTCCTCTGCATGTTGCTGAGGCCTCAACGAGACCTGTGCCCACATTTGTTTAATAAAGATCCTGAAACTCCACACTTGATCTTTCTCCCCATCTCTCCTCGTCTTCATCACATACATCATAGCTGCACCCTGCAGGTTGTTGGACCGATGCAGTCTGATTTCTGCTGGTCTCTGTCTCACGGTCTTCTTTCTGATCCACAGCTGTTCACAACCTTTTTTTTTTTTTTGTCTTTTATTGATTAAAGTAAATTCCTTAGTGGACAAGCTCGCTGGCAGCGTTTGACTTTGGTATGAAACATCCATTACTTCAACTGGTTTGTCTCAGATGGAGTAACTCGTTTTTACGGCTTCTTAGTTCAACGCTGAAAAATATTCTGATTTTGTTCAATCATTTAAAAAAAAAAAAAAAAACACTTGTATAAAATAGTTATTATTTTGGCAAATTTCTGGAAATAGGCTCAAAAGAATTAATCTATATATTTTCTTTATTTTATATGATTGGATTTTGATTATAGCGTGCCTTTTCCTATTCTTTTATATTTGACAACATTGTGGACATGTGGCATTATTTTAATTTTTTTTTCAAACAGCCCAGTTTTGATAGTTTTTTAGCATCTTTTCAACACTCATAAACATGTGATAAAACAAAGTCGAGTTTAGTATTTTCTGAAGCTATCCCAAACTTTGGCAAGTTCAGAGAGCTTCTATTCCAGAGCCTTTCAGTCACAAAGAACTTTGAGCATTTTATGTTCATGTTCTCCTCCTTCACCACACTTTTTCCATTTCCATAAATTCCTCTCACATGTTTTCATCTTGTCATCAAGCTGAAACACAAGCTGGGATTTGAATTAATTGATTCTTCAAGTGAAGTCAAAGCTTTTGACGCCCAGAGATTAGCACAGATATTTTTTTTAACGTACAAATAATGTACGTTGTATAAATCTCATCCAAATTTGCAAATTAATTTCTGTGACTTTCCTTTTACGTTGCTTTTTTCCCTCTTTTCTTGTTCAGGTTATGGAAATCTAGGAGCTGGAGGTGGTGGGTATTTGACGCTTGACCCTCGACTCAGTGCTACATCGTCAGCTCAGACAGTTTTCTTTAATTCATTGTGTCTTGCAGGTGTTTACGGTGGATATGGTGCTGGCGGTGGGGGCTTTTACCCCGGAGCTGGACAGAAAGTTGCCAAAAGAGGTACAACTTGAACAGAAATAAGACACTGGTTTCCTATAAAGGAGAGGAGTCAGTTATTGGTTCAGCATTCCTGCAGAGACCACTGTCCGTGCATGAATCTCAGTGGGTTTAATGAAATATGGAGGTTATTAAACAGAAAGATGAGTGTTTGTTATTGGAACCAGACACTGTTTATGCTTTGCTCACTTCTTTTCTGTTTGTTTTAATTGCTGCGGCGGTATTTTGTCTAATTCTTCTCACAGTTGGGGAATTTGACGCATAAATATTATCAAAATTAATAGACTGAGATGTCTTTTGGGGTGGGGGGGTGCCGATGTTGTGAAACACTTCTGGCAAGATGAAACATTTTAAAGTGTGTTTCAGGACCAGAAACGTTGTCGCCCTCTAACCCTGAGTGAGCCGTGGTCCTGCTCCACTCACGGTCGTTTCTGTTTGCTGGTTTATAGAAGTGAATGCAGTTGGAATAGATATTCATCCAGTTCGATGCCCGGCTCAGATCGGGTGCAGCTGTTCGCCTCAGCGGTGCAGAATCGACAGGAATAAGGGTGGACACGTTGGTCGTTTGAAACCAGTGATGCTGACATCCAGCTGCTGCTCCAAGCTGCAGAAGGCCTTCTGGTCCTTGGACAAGCTGCTGCACAGGCTTCAGACTGTGCTGACAGACCCATACTCAGACTCATGATAAATCTACAAGCTTGCATGTTATGAGAAAGCCAAAATGAATGTTTTGCATTAATGGTAGCTCCGTTTGCAAAAACACTTTTTGGCAGACATGCAGATTTTTATCGTCCACTTTGTAAACCTTAGACAGTTTGAACCTCAGCAGAGCCCAGTTTGACCTTAAAATCTGGGCCGTCTGTGCTCATCATTTGATTTAAATTAGATCGACTGATTAAATCTGAGCTCAGGGGGCCTCAATCATGTCCAGGACTGTAAAATGGCAAGGAGCCTGCGCTTAAGTATTGGTTGGCAGGGACAAGACATAAGTCCCTGGAATCAGTCAATGTTTCTTTCATGACACTTAAAATAACAACTCGTTTCTTTGAAACAGCACAGATTTTAAAAAATTTGAAGAAAAAAAAAAAAACAAACAATACATTCCTTTGCCAAACTTTGCCTCACCAAGTCTTCCAGATCACATATTTACAGGAGGTGCGCAACGTCTGCCCAAGTGTTGGGAATCAAAAAAATGAAATTTCAATAAAGATTAAAGTAAGCAAATGTTTTAACGTGCTGCAAAGCTCCCTTCCAAGTGGACCTGATAGCTTGTTTCCTGTGTCAAGAGAAAGCTAAAGCAGGGAGGTAAACGAAAGGCCTGCCGCTTCTGATCAAACATCAACCGTGGAGCGCTGACAGACTGGTGGGCTCAGATCAGCTGCTCTCATCAGAAACCAGTTAGTGGCTCTGAAACCTGCTGTTCAGGATCAGCCCTACTGGTCAGAGCTGAAGCATCATCCCTGCATGTTAACACCTGTGATCTTTGTACACACTTAGTGCCCGGAACCATAGGAGGACCTGACGGCACCGGACTTCCAGTGAATGGACGAGGCAAGACTTCCTCATCTCTTGTTCTTCATGTTTTACTTTCATCTCAACGCTCGCACTATCTCAGTTACATGATGATCTTATTTATTTAAAAGAAAGTAATTTTTTTTTTTTTTTAATGTATTGCCTAATTTAACTCACAAGACATTTGTTTTGACTTTTGGCATCCTCTGCAAATATAAATTATAATTAGGATCCTTTTCACCTCAAAACTTTTACAAGAAATACTTTTTTTTTTTTTTGGCCCAGGGCATTTGTCAAAGTCCTTTTAATGAGCTGAGTAACATTAAATGGTTTTATTTTTATTATTTTATTTTACAGCACCTGTTATTCCTCAGACAGGCCTTCCAAGAGGGACGGCAGGAAAAAAAGCGTCCAAAGTGCCAGGTGTGGTAGACTCAACAATAAACTCAGGAGGCCGACGACAGACAGAACGCAGAGTTTGAGGCAGCTGAGCCACGTTAAAGACAAGTTCTTATTTAATCTGAAAAGTGTTTCGTCTGGCACTGATCAGCAGAATATTCTAAATCGCTAATAAAATAATGAAAACATTCTGTAGATTTTATACAATATGCTTCATGCCCTAGTTTGGCTTCATAATGTTTGATTAAAAAATATAAACTTGAAAGAAGTATATTTTTAGACAGCATTCAGCAGTTTAAAGAGCTCTTTTGAGTTTTGATTCTACTACTTTAGTGACACCTTGTGGTTTTTAAAGCTGTATGTTAAAATTTTAAAACTCCTAAATGTGAGTATGTGATGTTTCTACTTATACAGAACAACAGAAAGTAAAATAAAATGAGAAGCAAATTTTAAGGTTTAGTCTCTGTAGTCTGATCATTATTTCACGGGAATTTTCTTTTTGTAGCATTAATATTAGCTTCAAAAAGAGTTTCACGAATAATGCTCAACATAAATGTTTAATTAATTTAAAGAGCGCATGTAAGTTTGTGCCTCTTATTGGTGGAAATCAGCAAGAAATGCAGAATATGATCTTTAAACCTGAAATATTTCGTATAAAAACAGGACTGTGGTGCAAACAATTGGTACAAAACAAAAAAATGTTTTTATCAACTTTTTTTTTTTTTTAACGAGGGCCGTTTAGGCTTCTCCCTTCTGCAGGATTTGCTATCGTGCGAGCAAACTCAAATAAAAATGATTTGGCAAAAAACAATTATGCTGAATGCCCCTCCTGAAGCAAACCGGAACCGAACCTGAAACCTCAGGATTATGAGACGAAACTACTGCAGTTCCTAACATTTCTTTCAAAGTAAAGCCATAAAACATAAGTACCTGGTGCATGCTCAATAACCCAGGTAGAAAAGTCTAAAAAAGCTAAGTCTGGTCCTCTGGACATTCAAAAAACAAAACAAAACCAAAAAAGTAGAAATGTTTCGTCTTTCGTCCGAAAGACTTCCTCAGTCTTCTACTATATTTTGGTTTTGTGTTGTTTTTTGAATGTCCAGGACCAGACTTAGTTTTATTTTTTTTATTTTTATTTTTTTTAGACATAAAACATAAGGTTTTCTGAGGACTCTGCTGAAGTAAAGTGGATGCAGAACAAGACTAACTGTAGAAAACTTCCTCCTCTGATGAAGATTCAATTAACTGTGGCATCAATTAAGGAAACATTAGTCCAGTAAATAAGTTTACAAATATCTTAATTCACTTTGACAGCTTTTTACTTGACAGATGTTACATTGTCAGATCAACATTTTTATGCACATGTCTGTAAAACCTAACAGAACATGCTTTCATATTTCTTTTTGTGAAGTAAATAACCCTTTGTCCTTTGGTTTGGACGTTTCAGGTGCGGGTATCCCCGGACTTGTGCCAGGACAAGGTGTGTGATCTGTCTGATGAATTATTTGTTGCAAAGCGTCTTACTTTCACTGTGCAATCAGTGTTTGTGCACTGCGTTAGTGCTTTTGTTGCACGTAATTCTTTCATGTTGCTTGTGACACCTTCAGGGTTCAGTGGACGTGGAGTTTTGCCAGGAGTAGCCACTGGAACTGACTTAAACCCCAAATCAAGTACACATTTTATTTTGTTTGCATGTTTGTTAGTTAATTCAAAAGTAAAAGATGAGCTTTACACAAAAGAAATGTTCTTAAACTTGAGCTTCATGGAGGAGAAAATTAAAATTTAAAACAGCAAAAACATTATTATTACTGGTATTATTATGAAGTGTATTCATTTTTTTTCAAAACAAAACAAAACAATTCTTTATACAATAAGAAATACAACCACAAATTAAATGAAAGGCAGCAGAAAGAAGGAAAATCTCATAATATCTGCCTCTTTTTACCAAAAAATTAATTCAAACAATAATAATCTTCAAATGTCAAAAACAAAATAAATAACTCCTTCTCGAGCAACAATTCATACAAATACACATTCAGCTATTTTTTTTTTTTTTTACAAATCAACTTTGATCATTCTCTTAAACATACGCATTGATCTGGCATTTTTAACATCACTCTTCAGCTTATTACATAATCTAATTCCTTGGATTGAAGTAGAACGTCCCTCCAAACTAGTTCTAAAAACATAACTACGGTGTCACAGAGTTTTACAATAGTAAAATAAAATGTTGATTTTTTTTTAAAGTTTTTTTCTAAACATAAAGTCAGACAACCATATTGCTACTGAGGTTTTAACTAACAGTTTGATGTGTTAATATTATTATGGTCAATGTTCACACTAAAATGCACATTTTCACTTGTTTTTGACTGGATTTCATTTCTTTTCTCTCTAGTTGGAGCACAACAAGGAAATCAAGGTGCAGGTTAACTTTACATATATTTTTTGTTTGTTTACAAACATTTTTAGATAATCATAAAATTATTAAGGTTAATTGATGAGGAACTAAACAGATTTTTGGTCATAGGAGGTCCTGGGTTTGGTGGTCTGATGCAGCCAGGGGTCTTCCATGGTTATCCGCTCAAATCCCCCAAAGTTCAGGGTGAGTCTTTACAACAAATTTGTCATGTAGAGGTTTTGTAAGCTACTGCATTTTATCGTTACTGATCTTAATCAACATTAAAGTGTCTGTGACATACAATTTGTACATAAAAAGTGGATGAAAACATATTAATATTTAAGAAATTGGCATATTACACATGATTTTACCCATTTTGTCACATAACTGGCATAATTGCAGATGAATTTGATGCAGTCAGAGGGAAACAGGAAGTGACATCAAAGGGGAATTTTTTAAATTATTTGAACTTTGACTCTTCATTCTCTCTGATATTGAGTCAAAATATTCCAAGGAAACGTTCTGTGTTAGTCCTGTAGGAATAATTACATGCAGGTGTCCCCCTTTGTCGTCAGTTCTTTTTACTGCACTTGCAAATACTGTATCTCAATTGTTCACCTCAGCAGCATGACTTTTTATTTTGCAATATGCAACTGGTCCAGATGACATGATTTAACCTTTTTCGTTGTTATCAATACAATCTTTCCAAAAATGCATTCATATTTATTACAAAAATATTATGTCACAGCCAGCCCAGTATTATCATTCTCAGCTTGTCAGTGTGTACCTAAGCACAGTAAAACATTTTCTGTGGTAGATTTGGAGCCTGTACTGGTGCAGGTCAATCATTGCCAACATTTTATCTTATAAAAGGAGCATTTCAAAGTGGACGATCAACAAACATCAATATTCACATAAACAAACTTTGGGCTCTCAGGAGAAAATGTGTGAAACTATTTTTACACTTCTGGCAGCTAAATTAGATCAAGCTGCTATCATGTACCCTTTTTCTCAGAAACTACAATTTAAACTGACCTATCTGTTGAAGAAAAACCCTGTAAAGGACATAGAAGAGGCTCCATGGGTACAGCACCTCAGCGGTCATCAAATTAATTACTGTATAATCCCTCTCAAACCCAAACTCTTATTCTTTGTCAGTCTGGAAAACAGATACCTGGTTGACAAGTCTGACAGCATTGGCATAGTGTCCCACACATTCCACCACCAGGTCACTGGATTCACTGAGGTTAGGGTTGATGGCACATGTATGCACCTCTGTGTCTCTTCCTGAATCTTCTCTGTGGTTCTCTGGGGTTTAGGGCTCTTATCATCTCCCTAATTGACATTAGA
>JARVLU010001196.1:20776255-20791924 GCA_031762415.1 Simpsonichthys santanae | reverse complement strand
AGCAGTATGAAACAGATCAGCAGCAGCGTGAAACAGATCAGCAGCAACATGAAACAGATCAGCAGCAACATGAAACATTGTCACCTCGGAGCTTACGGCGAGCTTCTGGGACTGACAGAAGCATCTGGTCTACTGACCTCAGAGAGCACGGTGGGACATATGGCTGCAGAAGGTCAGTGAGATAAGGTGGAGCGGAACTGTTCAGAGATTTAAAAACATACGGTACATGAGCATTTTAAACTGGATCCGAAGGTGAATGGGTAGCCAGTGCAGTGAGGCCAAAACTGGTGTGATGTGCTCTCGATGGCCTGTACCAGTTAAGAATCGGGCTGCAGCATTTTGGACCAGAATGCCAAGATGGCATGACCTATGCTTAATCACAGTCCAAGAAATTCTTGGAGGTGCTGATATTGAGCTCACCGAAAGTGATGATGATGATGATGAATTTGAGATTATTGTGCAACTCTGATGTTTACTGCAGTGAAACAAGGAAAACTTTTTTCTGCATTTGTGGGAAAAAAGTGACGGTTTTTCCCAGAATTGCGCAGTTCAAAACTGGATGTTGCAATGCAGCCAGAGGCGTAAATGATTTCAGGGATTTTTTTTTTGTTTGTTTGTTTCTTTTCCTCTTTTTTTATTTTTTTTTTTTATTTTTTTTTTATTTTTTTTTTATTTTTTTTTATTTTTATTTTTTTTTTAATATGTTTTTGTTTAATCTCAGTCATGCTATAGTCTTCACTCTCTACTGAGGTCAAATAAATGCCAGAAAGATTTTGTCTTGAACAATACATTTTGAATATCTATCCATCCATTATCTTTACCTGCTTCTTTCTTTTTGGGTCACGGGGCTCACTGGTGTCCATGTCCAGCCATCATTGTGTGAGAGGCGGGGGACACCCTGGGCAGGTCTCCATCACAGGGACACATGGAGACAAATGAGACAATCAACCATTCACTCTCTCACTCATACGTAGGAACACTTTAGAGTTACCAGTCAGTCTAACATGCATGTTCTTGGTCTGTGGGAGGGAACCGGAGTAAGGGAGAAAACAGGCATGCACGGAGAGAACATGCAAACTCCAACTCCTCATTCTTTAGGAAATTTTAATTTTCCTATTCGTCTTTGAGCTCTGGATGTTGAAACTTTTCTTTTCTTGCAGCATTTTGTTACCAATTCTGTTGAGTTCATTAACAAATATCATATTCACACGTAATGTTAAGGTTTTGTATGGAAAAAAAGTGATGTTATATTCTTTAATTTTGTTTCAACACAGTCCAGTCCAGTCTAATACCGATTCAAATCCTGCACTTTCAAGCTAATTAGTTCAAATTTGGTGCATTTTACTTTTGTCAAGTGTATTATTTTTCTGTTTCAGCAGATTCTATACATTTGTTCTTGACAAATTCATTAAGCAATGTTTTCTTACTTTGAAAGTCAAAGTGTTGCAATGAAGATGGGCTTTTGACTTTTTCCCATTTCTGTTGTAACATTGTCTACTATGTTGATTTGAGTAAAGTCACCTTCTGGTTGGGCTCATTGTTCCAGCAGAGTATTCTGTCTCAGACTTGAACATTGTGTGGAGTGGACAGTCTCCATGTTGCTTCAATGCGTCAGTCTTCATCATCAGCGTCAGCACTGAGTCAGCTGGAAGTAATTCAGCCAGAAAAGTTGTTCTCAATTATTTACTACCTTTGACTGGTTTATGTGCCAGGTGTTGAGGTGTAATCTAATTTTCATTCCTCTAATCCCTCTTTCCTTCTGTCTGTCCATGACATCTCTGGCTGACAGATGAACCTGCAGTAATCTCAACCATCTCCACATTTAGCTTAGAGTCTGTCAACCTTTCCTCAAACAGCTCAGTGCTGAGATCCAGCTGATGGGAGCGGAGCCAGCCTTCGATCGGAGATATTCGTAGCTTTAGAGAAGATTATCTTTTGCTGCATATACTTTATTTTAAAGATCTTTAGTCTTCCTGTATGTATCAACACTAAAATGATCTTATCTAATGACAGAATGTTTATTTAATTCATCAAACCCAGAGCCATTAATAGTTTCGTTTTATCTCTGTGTGCTCTATATAGTGCTCTGCAAACATTTCATATAGTCAGTGTTTTTTATTAAAGAGTTAAACACAAAGTCATGACAACTTTTTTTCTTTTAAAACAAACTATGTGGTCAGTGTTCATGCAGGCTTCCTTAAACATACTTGGGTGAATTTAAAGCTTGTTAGGCTTACTGATACGATTACAAAGGATGATAACCTACGACCTACACAATCTGGTAGAACACGTCTGGATTGCAGCAAATTTGGTAAACCTATGTGTGGTATGTGTTGTCTTTTTAGTGAATTTTATGTGAGTTTTATGTGGAATGTGTTTTTCTGTGCAGCAGACTTTTCTTATCTCAAGCAGGGGTGCCCAGACATTTTCTCTGAGGGACAAAATGAAAATGTATCAGAGGCTGAAAGCCAAATGAAGTAATATAATGCACAAAATGCTAATTTCTTTAAGTAAAGCCCTTTTAATTTTCAATACAGTTATTTAACCTACCTTTAAGGAAAATTACAGAACGCAAGATATAACAAATAAGTCATATATAGGCAATTAAAGCAATTACCAACATTTTTGTATTTGAGTATAATTGTACGTAATGTAAAATGTCAAAAAGTGCATGTCGAACAGCAAAACAACAACAGCTTAAAAGCAACAATAATATGGCACAAATGAGAAACATGATGCTGGTCTTTGACTTTTATCAGTCTCACTGAGTGGGTGAGACGGTCCTGTAGGTGTGGATCAGTCAGAGTTCTTCTGAGCCTGGACTTGTTCAGGTTCATTACACTAAGGGTGCATTCACACCAGCCCTGTTTAGTCCACTTTAATCAAACTCTAGTCTGTTTGCCTAGAAAGTCTGGTTCATTTGGGGAGGTGTGAATGCACAATCGAACTCTGATGCGGACCAAAAAAGCGAACTCTGGTCCACCAAATTACCTAGGTCTTGGTCCAGTTCAAGTGAACTTAGTGCGGTTCAAATGCAGTGTGAATGCAAGTGGACCGAAGACCACTCCAAAAGCAGGAAGTGAACTACAGCGCAGGACATTTTGTGCAAACACAACCAAAACAAACGCGCATTTCTCTTACCTCATACAAAGTCGTCTCAGCCGCCTTGTGTGAAAAACAACATTCTCCATGGTCTTCTGTCTCATCTGCTTCTGCTGAGTCCATTGCTGAAAATGTTTGGCACATGTGCCACAGACGAAACAGAAATCCCAAAACTGCTAAAATTTGACGCCACTCCGTTTTTGTTTTTATTTCCAGAAGAAGAAGAAGAAGTGTCTTCTTCAGAGTTTTTTGTGTCATTTCCTTCAGTAATTCTTGGTGAAGTGTCACCACAGGTGAGGGGGGAACATGTTGGCTCATTGACTCAGTGCAGTGTGAATGTGAACCGCACCAGCTGAAAATGTAAACAAATGTTCCGAATTTTGGTCCCTAATCGAACAAGAGTCTACCGGACTATCAGGTGTGAAAACGACCTAAAGGTCTGTTCACAAATGTAAGTGCTGCCAAACAAAGATAACATCACCTGCATATGTTCCTAATGCTGGGGTACCTTTTTGATGAGACGTGTGTAGAAAAGTTTGAGGTGTAGTGACATGAATTTATTCCTTTGCTCAGAATCACAATGAACCTCAGTTAGCTCCATCTGAATGTGATCAGGCACTCAGTCCATACTTATGTTGAAAGGCTAGGAAACATAGTCTACAGTAACATGGTACATCTGAGTGGTTCTGTTGGCAGTGAGGTTCTCTTGGCAACGTGGTTTCATTAGCACCATGGTAATGTTAGTGGTGTGGTTCGGTTAGTGGTCTGGTCTTGTTAGCAGAGTTAGCAGGTCTCGTTAGCAGCTTGATGGTAATAAGGACTGCAGCAGCCACCCTCCCAGACTGCCCTCCAGAACCAGGTCTGGCAGAAAGAGACCATCCAAGGTTTTCCCGCAGAACCGTGCAGGCAGATGGTAGGTCATGAAGCCGGCCACCATGACTGGTCGGAGCCTGAGCCGGTAACAAGAACCCCACTGTGTTCCTAATACATAATTGATGACCTCATCAAGACCCTTCCAGGACCCTCCATGTTCTTGTCATCATCCAGTGTGATGTGGGCCTAAAGGAAAATAAAGAACAACAAAGTTCTGTGAAATGGCATGATAAGGTGATATTTGTAAGATTGAGTTTTCTGCAGGGTCTCAGACCGAAGAAGTCTTTTGGATCAAAGACAAACGTTTCAACAAAGAAGAATCTGTGCGGAGGACCAGATTTAGTGTTAGATAACTACAGAGATGCTGTGCATAATCATTAATATTTCCCTGGTAATAAATCTGTTGTTTAATCCCGCAAGAAGGCAGCCTCACACTATTGTTATCAGTTCATGGCACTGCAGGTTTTGTATACTATGCACAAGTTGACCGGCTCGACTCTGTTATTACCTCACTCTGCAGCATGGAGGCGCACCAGAGGTTAGGCTGTCTCCGACCCCACTCGGTGTGCCTTCTGAATGGACCGCGGTGACCAGAACACGTTTCACTTCTGGACTGAGGAGTTGCTCCTGAGGATTGTTCTCATCAGGAGTAGCTTAACAATTTGATAAAGCACTTAGATGGGATGAAATTATTTAGGAAATGTATTAAAAAAAAAGTTTAGGGAAGTTGCTTGGGAATGAATCACTGTAGAAAATGAAGAAACAGGAATGCTGCTACTGTTTATACTCCCTAGTTTTACATTATGTTGCCATCTGTGCTAAAACTGATGCTTTGTTTGTTGTCATAGCAAAACAACTCCCACAACAGCAGCGTTTTTTGCTCATATTCATCAAATCATCAGATGTGTTCTCACCCACTGCCACCCATACTTTAAGGTCACAGTGAGATAATCAGGTGTTTTCATGACTTAATTACTTCATGGTGTGCGTCTTTGTGCACTTTCATCAAGTTACTCCTCCAACACTGAGGCTTGAGTCAGATAATTATTTGTTTTTGTGATAAAACTTAGGAAACACATTTGCTTATTTTATTTTTGTTTCTGAGATTCAAAATGTACTGAAACAAAGGTAAAATCCAAAATGTTCTTGTGAAAGTAATTACGTGCTTAGGGATTTTAGGCATGCTATGTTCCCTTCTAAAAAAACCCAAAACATTGTGGAATTACATCATGTGATAAACTACCTCTTCTGTTGCTTTCTGTTTCACATGGTCACACATTTGTCTTTATTCACTGCAAAGTTAATGATATTACACATTTCATCAGATTACTCATAAAAACATGGTAGTATAAAAACTGAAATTAGAGCAACACTATCATTGTGGCTTTATTTTTTAACTGTGTAGCAAACGAAGCCACAAGTAATTCACATACTGTCACCACACTTGTGGTTAACAGTAAGATGGTCGTCTGCTAAACCAATGGAAATTCCCAGTTATTTTCCCATTGGTTTAACTGAGTGTAAAAAAAAATCTGCATGCTGTTTCTTGTAAATGCCTCCTGATTGTTTTGTCTCTGTAAGGCCCAGTTTGTACAGCAATAACATCAAAAAAACGTTCAATACAGAACCAACTGGACTTTATTTGTTACAGAAGACGTTTCCAGTTGGTTCTGTATTGAACGTTTTTTTGATCTTATCATGTCCTGGATGACTGAGGATCTTCACCAGCATTTTGTACAGCGATGTCTTAAAGTGAAATCAAAACAACTCTGTTGCATTTTGACTCCTTGTCTACACGACAACCGAGATCGGACCCTCAGACACCAAAACATTTTATTTCCAGGTCTCAGAGTGGGTGAGTTTCAAAACTCTTTGGATTGCTTGATGGGAAAACGCAGTTTACCTGAACGCGGACGTCTTTGCGCACTACAGCCGACAAGACGCCCTGTCTACATTTTTCCTAAATCTTTTTAGATTTGTGATTTTATGTCACATTAGTGATTCCCACAGTCCAAACAAATGTTCATGTGTTCACCATACTGGATGTAACGGCTCTCATTTTCTAGACTGACGTGTCTGTGCATATTTGTGTGTTGTTGAAATCTAAAAAAAATAGATAAATAAATCACAGCTCACCCAGTGACCAGGCATGAAAACTTCAACTTGCTCAACTCCTTTTGTAGTTTTGTCAAAACAGAGATTGGGGTCGCGGCATTACCGTGCGAATGTGCAGCGTTTTTAAAGTCAACATCGTTTCCAGGAGATCATTCATATCCAAACAGCTGCGTCTGAGTGGTTAGAGCAGTCATCCTCCAATGGGAGAGTTGGGGGTTCGACTCCACCAGCAGTCACATGTAGAAGTGTCCCTGGGCAAGACACTGAACCCCTCATTGCCTCCATTGTGTGTCCCATCAGTGTATGAATGTGATAAAGCTCTGATTAGTCTTTGTAGAGATCTAGTAGAGTGCTGTATGAATGGGTTAATGAGGGCACAGAGTGTGTTGTAAAGAGCTTTGAATATCTTGATAAGACAGAAAGGTGCTTTATAAGTACAGTCTATTTACCATTTACCAAACTGTCAGAGGTGGGTGACATTTTTCCCTTGAGCAACATATTGATTTGAGTTTTTGCAATCAAACGGTCTCGCTGTACTAAGAACTGCACTTCTGTGTGGGAGCTCAAACTCACTCACTTCTATTTATATTTTTAATGCTTCTGTCAGAAACTTTCCCATGACAGTGGCCTTCATGTCACAATATTTAGACACTTAACATTTCCTTGTTTTGGTGTGGAAACACTGACAAAGACTGCATCCTCCGTAGATCCCCCCCAGAGGTGTAGCTGTGGGCTGCATGGTTTCACTTCTTACCTCAGAGCAGAAATCTTCCACTTTGATTTTCAGACATGTTTTTACAGACGGGCAGAATGTTATTCAGCTACCCACCTTAATGAATGAGAAGGAACTAATGAAGGTTTCCTCTCCTGGTCTGAACAAGTGGTCCGTTCTCTAAACTTAAAGAAGAATGGAAGATTTTATGGTTTCTGCAACTCGAGCAGCAAGATCACAATGCAGGGATTTTATCACAATGAGATAGTTTTCTTTTTAGTCTTTATAATGTATAGGTCCTCGTAAGTAAAATACAAATGCCCAGTGTTTGTGGGAAATAATCAATTCTGTATATTTTTTGTATATTTGAGCACTGGAAACAACAAACACTAGATTTGTAAATAATCAGCCCCCATACTTGTGTCATCAGCTTGTTGACCTTTATTCTGGATGTTGACCTTTAACCTGGATGTTGCCTGCCGTGTGGATTTCACTGCGTTATCCAGTTTCTAATGCATCTCACACTGTAACTAAATCACATTTAGTCAAGAAGCTCTGCAGTCTATCTCCATCACGTTATCATGACGACCAGCAGGAAGTACAGCGTGTGCACCAGACGGTCTATTAATACCTGGACATTCTGATGGTCCTCCAGAACCAGCTTCTAGTGACGACAGGGTCAGCAGTTATCACAGGGCAAGTTTTGGACATGAGACTCTGATTTGTTTTCTACATAAAAAAGAACAACAAAATAAAAAAATTAAATTAAAAGAATATACCTTCAGTACAACACGTGTGCCAAAAAAGTCTTGTTATTGGCAATAAATGTTATTCAGAATATAAACATTTTGACTATACTGTATTTGAATAAATATGTCCACAAGGGCTATATATATCGTTTTTAGTTGCCGTAACATTTTGTTTGATTCTAATTTAGAGGTTGATCAATTAATTACTTGGCTGATCGTTTATATTTTTGCTCTATTTTAAAATAACCACTATCACTAAGCTGATTAAAAAGCAGGCAGAGGTCGTTAACCTTGGTAACACCAGTGTCAATATACTTTCAGCGATGGGGGTATTGGTTTGGTTTTAACCGTGCCTATCGCATGTCTAATTTAGATCTATAGAACATTTGTCCAAAAAACATTAACATGAATAAATGACTTTATTGTGTATGCTGGTCAACTACTGCCCTGATTTCTAAATGTTGGTATCAAGTCTTTAAAAACTATTAGTCTAAATGGAATGGTTTTACCTTACTAAATATTACAAAGTACTGTTTTTACCAGTTTCAGGTTTTATTTACCGTAGTACTTTTGAATAACACATATAAGTTGAACAACAATGTTGACAACATTCAAAGTATTTTACTCAGTTTAATTCAGCAGATAGCAATCTTCAGTCCAACCTAATGTGTAATGCAAAGCAAATGTGAAAAGAAAATTGCACCACTGTTGTGCAATAAAACCTTGGTTAGGTCATGGTTTGAGGAGTCACTGCTGGTTTCCACTGGTTTTGCTGTGAGTTAACAGATCGCAGCGTGGCCTGAAAGATATTCACTGAAGACACCCGGGGCGGAGGTGTGTGCGCTGGAAGCAGCTGGCTGGCTGCTATGTGTGCGTGTGTGAGTAGGCGTGGCCAAGCAGGAAATGATGAGGTCATAGCAAAAGAAAGAGGGAAGTGGAAGCTGTGGAAGGGAGGTAGGCGGGGGAGGCTGGAGGAGTGACATTGGTTCAGAGATGAGCTCAGCTGCAAAGGCGTGTGCTTCCTCCCTCCCTCCCCCTGCAGCCCTGACTCTGCTCAGCTTGGCTGCTGCCAGTGTTTTGTTGTGACAGCGAGGGAATCACTCGCCTCAGTAGAATGAACTAGAAGAGCGAGGGGAGACGCCGGCTCTCGCTGCCATGGTGGGAGATTTGTTTTTCTGGAGCTTCTGCTGTCTCAGGCTGTGGAGACGGGATAAGAAGGTGAGGATGAGCTCGGATGCTGCTACTCCTGTGGGTGGTTTATAGTAATGATGAGCCAGTGAGGAGGCAGGCAGCGGGGCTGCCAGTGAGACGGTTGCTTGCTTCTTTTTGCACAGTCTCGTTTTTTTATTTTTTATTTTTTTAATTATAATTTTACCAAATTTTAAAGCATGACGCTGGGTTTTGTGGGTTGGTTTAAAGTAGGTCAGTGGCTCACTCAGATTTACTTCTCCTTCTTAGTCCTGCGCTCCCGTTTTCCATGTCATGAAAACCTAACGAGATATGGCATGCCTGCTATTTTTAGAGGCCAGTCTGTCTCAAGATTCGTAAAGTAACATTCAACATATGAGCGATTTTAGGGAGAAGTATCGTCAGGCCACACATTAGTTTCCTCATTTTCTTGAGATTTGCAGAGAGGTGTAAACAAGCTTCACAAATGAATGCTTTCTAAAGCAGAGGCCTGTGTATGCTGTGGTACTGTACTGTTTGTGGCAGAAGGGGGTTTCCATTCAGAGACCATCAATGTGGCCCACTGTCTCCTCTCAGGCTCGCAGACCAATTGTGTTTCCCTAAATGATCTCCACTGTAGCTTGAAAAACTGCGTCTTCTTGACAATCTTGAGTGACTTCTTTTTATGACCTCTGCTCCGACTGCCTTGATTGCTACTTTGATGCAACATTTTTAATTATGCTTGTGTGTTTAAACTTCAGGAATTCCCTTTGACACGTTTTGCTTCCTCTTATAGAGAGTAGAATACCGAATGTGTGAGTTGCTTGAAAATTTTCCTAGAAACGTCTTAAGTAAGAACGACGTCAGCCAGGCTCACTGCTCCCATATTTCAATGTGGTTTTGAAGTTTGTTGTGAACATGTAAATGCAAATGCATGCACCAAAACCAGATCAAGTGCAAAAGCAGTGTGGACTTTGATAAAAACTAGGACCCTTGTACACTTTAAAAAAAACATTGATGTCATTATTTCTAAACTGTGGAGCCTCATAAATGTTCAGCTACATTGATTAATTAATCAATAGTGAAGATGTGTCAACCTCCTGTGCTGCCATTTTGTATTTTCCAAGGAATTCACGTTTCTTGAAGCATTTTTAATGATTAAACAGTCGGCACACATTTGATCTTGGCGTTGTCACTAGTGATACACACTCATTTATCATTAAAAAAAAGGTGAAATGATCTGGACTTAGCCAGATGTCATAAGGAACAACTGAAATAACTTCAAATGTTTTAGCAACGCCACATTTAAATTATCAACCAATTCTATTAGATCCTTGACAAAAATAAAGCACGAGTAAGTTGTAGTTGAACTTTTGCAACATAATTTAATTATTTATGAATAAGTACAACAAAAATTTCCACTTAAATCTTACTGTCACCATGATCTCCAGAGGTGCTTCTCTGCAAGGAAAGTCAACATATGTCATTAGCATACTCTGATTTACTACCAGCATGTTTTGAAGCTGTTTAGCTTTGAGTATACCTCATAAATTCCTCTAAATTATGTTTAAATGATCTTTCTCATTCCACAGTAAATTTAGCCTAACTCTAGTAAATCTTTGGAAACAAACAAAGCCTCTGGGCTATGATGAATCAAACCAACAGTGCCTTTGTTTGACTCTTGTCCACTGAAGGTAATTAGAAAGTCTGGTTTACCTTTAGTGCAGTGTCTGTATTGCATATCCCACGGCTACAGTGAAAAA
The DNA here is from genome assembly GCA_031762415.1 of Simpsonichthys santanae. NCBI lineage: Eukaryota > Metazoa > Chordata > Actinopteri > Cyprinodontiformes > Rivulidae > Simpsonichthys > Simpsonichthys santanae. Next base: position 20,781,443 of record JARVLU010001196.1, on the reverse strand, counting down.
ATTATCAGAGACTAAACCATCACTGAGTTTTATGCAACACAATCCAATAGCTATTTGTAAATTCAATATAAATGTAATCTGCTGATTTGCATTCCTGTACACGTCTGTTTTTAGTGTTCATGAAAGAAAGGGGGGAAATGGTGTTTCCACATCCGTCATCAATGAAATCTATATTTGAATTAGACTGCAACATTGAAGGTGGAGAAATGACACAGATGACTTTAGGCAACTGGATTAAAATTTGTTTGTTAGAACAATTACTTTTATATTATATAAAAAATAATTAATTAATTAATTTTAAAAAATTCCCTTGCCTTAGGCAACTGTATTAAAATTTGTTTGTTAGAACAATTACTTTTATATTGTATAACAATTAATTAATTAATTAATTAAAAAAAAATTCCCTTGCCATGTACTTTTGCCTTTTTTTTTTTTTTTTCTCATATTGTCAAATTTAGCGACCACACTCTTTTAGAACATACCCAACCATCTTGAATCAGGTTAACTCCGAAAGTTTATAATTACCGTAGTTGTTTCTGAGTTTTATTAAACTTAGTCCAGTGGCTGATGAAATGTTTCGTGCACAGTTCCACTCATCCACTAATAGCAGAACTATTTTTTTGTTTAGTGGATTACTTTTTTTTTGGGGGGGGGGGCTAACTTTGAAAACCATTAGCTGAATTAGCTTCTGCTAAATTAGGTTTCACCAACTTTAGGTCTTCTAACAAAATTCACAAGCTTGTTCCTGTCTGTTGTGGGCGTATCTTGAAGAGTCCATTAGGCACGCTATTGGTTGACCACGTGTACAGTAGTCCCTCGGTACTTCGCGTTACGACTTTATATATACCATTTTGGTGTTTGCTAAATTTGATGAGCTGTAGATGCCACCTTCAACTAGAAAGTTCCTGGAAAAACATTGATGGGGACTGCCACATTGCAGCCATTTTAAAATTTGACTTTGACAGTACTATGTGTTGGGGTTCACTCTCAGCTACCACCATACCAAATTTCAGCTCAATATAACAAAAAATAATAATAATAACTTGTAGTATTATTTTTCTTTTAAGCTATGAAAGTTAAGCATTTGTTGTCATTCAAATATTGCATTAAACGAGGTAGCACATGACAAATATTTATTATAAATCTTGTAAGCTTGTATCATCGTCCACAAAAAAATATATATTTTCTGAATATCGTAAAATAAGTAACAGAGTAGGTCGTCTTTCTTGGTGTTTTGTGAATCGTGGGCTCACATTTCCTTAGGGGAAGCTGCAGTCTGGTTTATCTGTCCAAGGAACAAACTCGTCTACATAACGAGATCATCATCATCAGCTTTATTTATAAAGCGCTTTAACACAGCCACAGCTGAAACAAAGTGCTGAGCATCAGTTACAAACAAGATTAAAGAAAGCATAAAAACAGAGCTACAAAACTAACACACAGTGAACTAAAAACTCAATTTAAAATACAATAAAATGACAAGTTAAACAGATAAAATCAATACCAATACAAATGAAGTAAAATCAAGTCTCAGTTGAGTTGAAGGCCGATGAGTAGAGATGGGTTTTCAGACGGGTTTTGAAAATGGACAGTGAGGGGTCCTGTCGAATGTGCAAAGGCAGAGCATTCCATAACTCAGTCAAGGCCCCGTCTCCTTGAAGCTTCCTCCTACTCTTTGGAAGGAGCAGCTGGTCAGCAGACCTGAGTGACCGGGATTGAGTATAATGGTGTAGAAGCTCTGTCAAATGGGTGGGGGGGAAGGCTGTTTAAAACCTTAAAAACAAACAAAAGAATTTTAAAACGATCTAAAGTGAACTGGATTTACAGCAGCAGCTAGTCCAATAATTATCTAACTAAAAAAATGATTCAATAAAGGGAAAACTGCTGACCTGGTTGTAAAGTTTATCAGTGCAGATTGTTCAAATGTCATAATGCATGCTCAGTAATCCAGGTAGATAAATTTACCAACCTTGAGTCAGATCCCCTGGACTAGTTTGGGCTGTCAACAGCAAATTGATTGATCCACTATGAGAAGGTGCTGCTTATAAGACTGAGTCTGTTGCAGTGCCTCATACTGAAGAAGACTTTTGGAAAAAAGATGAAATATTTCAACAAAGAAGAACCCGTCCGACCCGACTCACCCTTGTTGCACAGATTGCTCAAAATTCAGTGAAAATTGATTAATTTGTGCATAAAGCATGCATTGTCTCTGAAAAGCCCAACGTAGACCTTATCAAATGCAGCATTACTTTTGAAAATATAAAATGGGAGTTTCATGTTGTATTTTGTGTCTTTAACTCAGAAGAGGCATGCAGTTTGGCATGCACATGTATTGGCTCCTCACACTGAAGCAGAGACATATAAATCCTTTTACACGCAGTCCTGCCAAACTACCCTGTAGGCAGGCTTTGCATTTCAAATGTACAATTAGTTACCCCTGTTTGGTTTGAATGCAACATTTCTGAAACATCAAGCCTAGGGGCAACGCAGGAAGAATGACAGCAGCAAACCCATACATCGTACATCCTTGTCCATTCTCCTCCAGAGTCTATGTCTCACTCTTTTTTGTTTTATTTTCATTTGTTTTCCCTTTTTATCTTCTTCTTCCTTAGATGAGCAGAGATGAGATGTCATTATAAGGTGTCTCTGCAGTTCTGTTTGTGTGGAAGCTTCATGCACCACCAAATGGGTTCTGGCAGGCACATAAACATCCATCCATCCAGTCAGGGTTGAGGGAGTATATGGGCTAAATGAAAGTACTTCATCTAATCAGCAGGGCCAGTGGCAAGCTGTAAAACCAGCTGTTGGCCAGTTGGGTGGGGGTAAAAATCTGCTCGTTCTACTTGCTTTCAGCACTGACCCCTAGTATGCCCCCGTGCTGTGCCTAATCTACAAAGACATTAAAACTGACATAGCCAGCTCACAACATGGCTGTTAGGGGAGGCTTTTTAATCTTGCTAAGTATTCTGCTGGCAAATGAAGAGCTTTTTGTTTATCCCCTGCAAAGGATTAAGTCAAGTTCAACGTGCTAAATGGTTACGTTGAAGCATTGCAAATTTTCACCACGTGTTTGTGATCTGTTTTTTTTTTTTTTTTCCCGACTTCTGAATTTTCTTTTTCTTCAAACTCCCACAAGGTCTGAATGATTTGGGAACGGTTTGTTAGCTGGAAGAGATGCACTGATGTTCCCAAAGGAATCGTGTTTAATAGCATGTTTTCTGCCAATAGGCAGGATTTTACATGCAGGCCAAAAGAGGCTTGTGAGGTCGACTGAGCCACATGCACAGCTTTGAAAAATGCTGATCGAGAACACAAATGTTGTGCTTTGTGCAAAGCTGGGCTGATGAGTGCTGGGAATTGTACAAAGTATGAAGGGGCTTAAGTTTTCTGAAGCATCAACCAAATGAAAACATTAAACCTTGTAAACAAGTTTTCAGTTTTCTCTTCAATGACATAATGGAAACAGGATTTTTTTTTTAATGTATGGAACATTTTTTTTTAATGTATGGAACATATGCTAAAGTATATTCACTGTTTTTTATTATTGTCTGAAGCCAACTAATCATCACATATTGGGAAGAGGTGGCACACCTTGTGATCTGATGTGGAGAAAATAACCTGCTTCTAAATGTCAACAAAACAAAAGACCTCACAGGAAAACAAAAGCACATCACACGCCGCTGCCCATAAAGAACACAGAGGTGGAGGTGGTGGAGAGCACCAGGTTCCTCGGGGTGCACATAACCAATCAGCTGTCTTGGTCAAAAAACACTGAAGAAAGTCCAGCAGCATCTGCACTTCTTCCGTAGGCAGAAGAGATCCCACCTCCCACCCCATGTCCTCACCACATTCTACTGAGGAACCAGCAAGAGCATCATGACCAGCTGCAGCTCCGTTTGGGAAGGAAGCTGCCCGACTGGAAGGATTTGAGGAGGGTGGTGAGAATGACAGAGAAGATTCAAGGTTCTTAGTCATATGCACCACATGTGGTACATGTGGTGGAATGAGATTGTGTACACAGGGTCCCAGTTACATCCAACAAAGGTACAAAATGTAAAAGAAAAACAGTAATAAAATCTAAGATATTAACTAAGATAAAAGTGAACTAAAACAGCAGCATGAACATGAGTCTGTGTGAGCAGATGAGCATGAATGAACAGCAGCATGAATGGATCAGCAGCAACATGATGTGATTTTTCACAGTGATTATTCTGGTTAGATATTCATAAGTCTAACAGCCTCAGGGTAGAAGCTGTTCCTCAGTCCAGTGGTTTTACATTTAATCCTCCTCAGCCTCCTTCCTGAGGGGAGCGGGGCAAAAAGTGTGTGTGCTGGGTGAGTGGGGTCCTTCTTGATGCAGGTGGTCCTCTTCCTGCATCTTGAGGTGTAGATATGATGGTATACATACAAATATACAGTACATACATATATACATACATCATTTTCACTTCATAAACACACGTATCCCTCTTCATAACTGCTCAAACAAACCTACCTGCATTTGTTGTCAATTGAGTTTCTTTAAGTGGAGTTATGTTCAACATCTCAAATATTTTGCTAAAAAACAGAAGACTTAAATCCAATAGTTATTGGCAAGGTTTTAAACACAAAATACACAATCTATTAGAGTACTGTATTCTGTATTATGTTAGAACACACAATGTTTTACTACTTGTAGGAAATTTGTTGGGAATTAGTCTTAGCTACAACCACACCTGAGTTTCAGCTCAACTGCTGTAAAACTAGCTAAGTTATAAACGTTTTTTTGTTTGCCATGGTCACTTAGCTGTGGTGACCATCTTAAACCCTGATTATTGATGTATGTGAACAGATGAAACAAATCATTTCCCATGGGTTAATGTTTCCCATGTGGTGATGGACCCACAAAGAACTGTCTGCTCATCCAAGCCACACGATGGGGCTGAGTTTTGGCTGTAATGTGTAGATCAGGGGTGCTCATTACATCGATAGCGATCTACCGGTCGATCGCGGAGGCACTATCAGTAGATCGCAGCGTGACATAAAAAAAAAAAAAATCATCGTCAGCCTATCAAACATCCCGTCACTTGATTGACATACAGGCAACCAATCAGTTGACAACTAAATTTTGCGCTTTAGCCTATCAAAACATCCCGTCACTTGATTGACATACAGGGTAACCAATCAGATGACGAGCTTTAGGTCCGCT
>JARVLU010001196.1:20760904-20773100 GCA_031762415.1 Simpsonichthys santanae | reverse complement strand
TCTACTCTGAGTCCCTCCCGGATGACTGAGCTTCTCACCCTATCTCTAAGGGAGAGCCCAGACACCCTGTGGAGAAATCTCATTTCAGCCGCTTGTATCCATGATCTCGTTCTTTCGCTCACAACCCAAAGCTCATGACCATAGATGAGGGTAGGAACGTAAATCGACTGGTAAATTGAGAGCTTCGCATTTTGACTCAGCTCTCTCTTCATCACGACAGACTGGTACAGCGCCCGCTTCACTGCTGACGCTGCACCTATCCACCTATCGATCTCACGCTCCATTTTTCCCTTATTCATGAACAAGATCCCAAGATACTTTAACTCCTCCACTTTGGGGCAAGACCTCCTCCCTGACCAGGAGGGACGTTTAATACATAGACATTTAATAATTTATTGCATATCATCACCTTAGGTTAGGGTAGCAAGGTGTTCTCCTTGGATAATAGAACAGGCAACTCTGATTGGTGCTCTCACCTGCAGTCTGTCTCTCGTTTAGGAACACTTCACACCTGCTGTGTATCAGACGGCACGACCCCTCCCTGCTCTGCTCGGATTGGGTAAAATTATGACTCTGCTTCTCTTTATTTGTTAAAAGCAGTGTCAGTTTAATTCCTGCATCATCATTAGATTGTATGGCTTTAAAAAAGACTACAACAAAGCAGCCCCCACCCCCCCACTCCCCCAAAAAAATCTGTTGCAGTGACGGAGAACTTTAATCCATGTCTTTTTCACTTTGTTGCTCATTGGACAACATTGAGTCAAGATCTGGTTGTTTGAGACAAAAATATGTTGTCTCAGTCAAACGGGAACCACTTATGTTGACCCCTGATAACAAGTTTGAGCTCTAGTGTGTAAATTTTGTATTCCTGTTATTTTTTTTAACTAGATGTTTAGCCTAAAAAATGCCTTGCTTTTTAAACATCCATCACCCTATAAATCAGTGAGATTCTTAATGTCTTTATCTTTGTGAGTGAATATATGTTCTTGTCTAAGTTTTTAATTTGTCCACTTTACTCTGTTTTTGTTAGATCTGGAAAAGTTCTATTGAACCTCCAACTTGTGTTACTGGTTCTATGATATTATTCTTGCTCATTTATTTAACTAATCTAATCTAGCTTTGTTACTGTGTTGGTTTAGGCAGCCAAGCTTAGGTAAAAAGTGCAGAGCTGGGGACTACATCAGAGAGTTTGTGTTGTACGGTACATATTTGAATGGTAAATGTGTGGCTTTGCATGTTTCTGTAACAAGAGATAGCCATTTAAACGCCATTAACCAGAGCATCATGCAACATTGGAGTGGCCAATGTGGCTCTGCTGCTGTTTCATCTATCCAAACATAACCTGCAAACCTGAATTATTGCTTTTACAATCTACATTCTGTTTGAAAAAGTACTAAACAAATCATGTCTGTTGATTTATTTTCCCGTTACTTTATTCAATCAAATTTAACCTTCTCAGCCATCACACTATTACTTAGTTTGGAGAAACATTTTATTGAGATATTGCAGGCAAACACCAGACTTGAATGAAATATGGTAAATGGTAAATGTACTGTACTTATGGTGAGGAAAATAAGTATTTAAACTAGGGGTGCGAATCTCTCAGTGTCTGGCGAATCGATTTGATTCCGATTTTTGGTGTCACAATTTGATTTAAAATTGATTTTTCAATTCCGAAACAATTTTCGATTCAGAATTTTTTTTTTTTTTAATTGAAATGTTCATAAATGTAGCTGACAAGCTGAAAAGAATAAACAACAATGTAAACAAATAGAACATTTATTTACAACAATAATTTTAGCTTCCTTACTGTAAATAGGAACAAATAATACAGGAGTGCATAAAATTGTGTAACTCAAATTACCAGTATTAGCTTAGTTGCTTGAATTTCTCTAAAACAATAAAATAAAGAAAAATCTAGGAACAAATAATTCATCCATCCATCATCTTTACCCACTTCTTCCTTTTCGAGTCACGGGGGTAACTGGTGTCCATGTCCAACCTTCACTGTGTGAGAGGTGGGGGACACCTTGACAGGTCTCCAGTCCATCACAGACAAATAATTCGAAATATATAAATACAAAGTAGACTTCAGCCAACCGTAGTGCATTAATGTTTTAACTCAAAATAAAATACAGACATAAGTTTTTTTAACCATATTGATTCATATTTAGTAAATCTTTAACAAAATTTCAAAACCTGTGCAAACCTACATTAAAATCTCTTCTGAACTGTAATTTATAAACATAAATTGTATCATTTAGAACTGGCTCCAGTCGATGTGTCTCATCTGGTCTCTCCAACCTGTTAAAAAGACAAATTACATTAAGTTTGTTGTATAACTTGTCTATAAGTTTTAGTATAATATGAGAAATAACAGTTACCTTTGAGCTGCATCAGAACTTCTCCCTCGTTATTCTTGTTTCATGCTGGAGCTGTGTGGACCTTTATCTACATGAAGGAATAACGTACGTTGCTTCCAGCTTATTAAAAATAAAACTAAACCCCTCAACTTCCACTGAGCTGTTTGCTCGTATATATCATTTAACCTTTATTTAGACAGGTTAATCCCATTGAGCCTCAGTGTCATTTACAAGAGAGACCTGATTTTAACAGTGCTGACAACAATGGATAACAAAACACAGTCATTAAAGATGCGTACACATTTTTTTAAACAAGTTAAATAAAATGGTAACCAAAAGGACAATCTAAAGGAAATGTAACAACAAACAGCTAGATTATAAGGCGGTGTAGAAAACTAAAAACAGGAACATGTCTGCGTTGGTTTTTTGTCAGGAACTTCAGATGTTTGAAGCCACTTATAGAGAGGATGAAGTGTAGAACCACTAGACTGAGGTACAGCTTCTACCCTGAAGCTGTTACTCATGAATCTCTAACCAGAATAATCACTGTGGGGAAAAAAATCACTGTAATGCCACTTGATTGTTGATATGTGCAGTGTTCATTCATGCTCATCTGCTCACACAGACTCATGTTTGTGCTGCTGTTGTTAGGCATATTGTTTTTGCATTACGGTAATAGTGTTTAGTGTATTCTTAGTTTAGCATATTTCTTAGTTCATATCTTAGTTCTTATTACTGTTTTTCTTTAAACTTTATACTTTTGGTGGATGTAACTGGGACCCTGTGTACACAATTTTGTTCCATCACATGTGGTGCGAATGACAATAAAGAAACCTTTACCTTGTTCTCTTCTGAGATGAGCAATTGTTAAGTTCAATGCAAAAACCAACACAGACATGTTCCTGTTTTTAGTATTTTACCCCCTTTCATAATGTACTGTAACTGTTTGTTTTATTTTATATTTCTGCTTTTATATACTTTTCATTTTAAATGTGTTTTATGGTTGTTTATTGTTGTGTGTACCTCATCTGTGGTTTTGTTTAAAACCAGTCTCTCTTGTAAATGAGTCCTCATGGCTCATTGAGACTAACCTGTATAATTAAAGGTTGAATGGCAGAGTGGGGCGCCCGCCTTGTATGATCGTAGTGGAAACACTGACAATATTTAAGGTTCAAAGTTCTGTCATTTGCATCACAGCACCCAAATAAGATATACATAGTCCTCGGTTTACGAACGAGTTCAGTTCCAACGGGCCGAACGTAACCCGATTTGAACGTAAACCGGAATTGATCACACGTGGTGATCGTTAGTCCGGATTTTGCCCGTAAACCGCGAAAATACATGTAAATGTATGTTGACGCTGCGCCACACACCCATTTATCGACATGGGACTGAACACGCGTACAAACTGTTCCATAAATACACACAGAACTTTATTTACAAACAGTTAGCTAACACACGTGTGTAAAAACGTAGTGACACATTTAGACTGTAACCGACTTCATTGTTTTCAACAGGGGTCGAACGTAAGTCTGAAAATTCGTAAACCGGATGATTTGTAAATCAAGCTGTGGCCGGGTCGGATTTTTTTTAGGCCCGAACACGACTCTAATAAGGGCAGGCAGACGTGAAAGCTTCCACTAGATGGCAGCGTTCAGACCTCAGGCAGGGAAGAATCAGTCTATTACCTGTACTCTTATGAATTAACACTTTATTGTGTCAGAATTTTCTTTTTTCAACTTAACTTATGAACCATTCTGTCTTTCTGTAGGTGACCCACAGGGAGACTGGGGAGGTGATGGTGATGAAGGAGTTGATTCGCTTTGACGACGAGACGCAGAGAACGTTCCTCAAAGAGGTGAGCGAAGAGGTTTCATCATTTAGGGGCATCAGAGGAGCTTTTTTTAATTTTATTTTATTTAAAAAAAATTCTCGAATAGACAGAAAAGACAATCAAGAAAATAAAAGAAACAAAATAGGATAACACAAACTAAAGAAATAAAAGTTAATTCAAATAATTATGCCCAAGCGACATGCACATTTTGTATTTTCTGTTTGAAAAGGAGCAGGTAGAAGATACAATATCTTATAATGTCCTGCCCCTTTCATACTCATGAATCAATTAACTGTCAAAACACCAAAATGAGACAACTTGTTTCCACTTTAAATGATATTTAAAGATATACAATTATTTAAACACTATATCATCAATAGCATTTATAGACTTTAAAACACTCATCTTATAGAATATATTTTGCAATAAGCTCCTTTTTAAATTGTTTTTTAAGCAGGTTTATATTTGTACTTTTTTTTTTTTTTAATTCATCATTCAATCCATACATTTACTCCACACACCAACAAACAAAAACTCGTCCTTGTTGTTCTAATACATTGTTTTTTTTTTTTTTTTTTAATGCTTTAATGTCGTACTCTGTTCTTAATTAAATCAAACATCAACCTGCTGGTGCTCAGAAGGTTGTTTGGCAAATTATCATAAAAGTTGATGGTATAAAAGAATCAGCAGCTGCCTACAAGAATGAGGATCTTAAATGAAAGAAGTTTGCATGACATAATTAACCCTTTACCACCTATGCCTCAAGATTTCCACATAGTAGGCTTGTGACAAGGTTAATATTAATATTAGTTAAAGAGGAAGGCTATACGTGTTATTTCACCTCCAACTCACTACTTCCTCCGTTATGTTTTACAGACAACAGAGGATGACGTGCTCATTTAGACACGTTTAGACTCCCTGTCTGATGAAAGGAAGTTGTTGTTGCGCTGCTGAGCTTGTTCCTGCTGCCCAGACAGAGGAGGCCCGTTGATAATTTAGTCCTAAAATTAGTTGCAGAATCTGAGGAGTGGCAGTGGTAGTTGTGTGTTTCTGTACACCGGCTTCTCCACTCGTGCACAAACAACGGTTCAGCTCTGGTACCGCCCGGGGAATCACTCCCACCTGCAGGGGTCGGGTCTGCAGAGTCGCTCTGCTCTTGTCCAGTTAGCTGCGTCTGTGTGGGAGTTCCTCTTGGTTGTGTGCATTTACACGTGAGGTTTAGCTTTAGGTTGTGGCAGCACAAAGTACTCAGTACTCAGTAATCAGTGCAGGCAGGAGTACAAACTGTCTGGAAAACAGACACCAGCTACAGTTCAGGTTAGTTATTACCCCCAGTAGATGTTTGTTAGTGGGTGGCCCAAGTCTCACATTACCGGGTCTTTTAGCTTACTTGGTACAAAAGACAAAATGTTTCTGTATAATTGTGACTTGCCTACTTCTCCCACACAACTCAACCTTCAGGAGAAGAATAAGCTTTTTTTAATCTCTTAAATTGTTTGAAATTTAGAATTAATTTGGAGCATTTAGTTTCAGTTTTGACTGCCATTATAATTTAGATTCACACACTGAGTTTATTTCTGGAAAATAAAAAATTAGCTGACGTTGAGGGTTTTGTTCCTGAACCATGTTACTCGAGATGACAAACTGCAGTTTATGCGTTCCGAAGATGTCAAAGCTGTGTGGACATGCCCTCAGGTGAAGGTGATGCGCTGCCTGGATCACCCCAATGTGCTCAAGTTCATCGGAGTCCTCTACAAAGACAAGAGACTCAACTTCATCGCAGAGTACATAAAGGGAGGAACGTTGAGGGAGATCATCAAGAAAATGGTGAGAAGTTAATGAAACGTGTTGTTGCCTAAAGTGTCTGTTTTGACCGATTTGGCAGCTGGTGAGTTAAATGTAAACGTGGTCTCTGTTTGCAGGACAGTAACTATCCCTGGAACCAGCGCGTCAGTATTGCTAAGGACATCGCTGCTGGAATGGTGAGTTTCAAAGCTCCAGAGTGGATGTGATTTCAGCAGCAGCAAAGGAAAGTGAGACCCTTCCTGCTGTTTCCACCTCTGCCTCCCTTTAGTGGTCATGACTGGGAGCTACAACCATGAGCTCACCAACTTTAAATGGGTTTGAAAATGACTTGATAGCATTTATTTTATAAAATAGTCACAAATAAGTCTGAATAGTAAAACGGACGTACTGATTTTATCTTTTAGCTTATTTTCTTGTTTTTGTTTTTTTATTTATTTAATGTATCTACCTGCTGTCCTGTCTGTCTTTCAGACTTATCTGCACTCCATGAACATAATCCACCGGGACTTGAACTCACACAACTGTCTGGTCCGAGAGGTAAGAACGAACGCACAATTGTTTTGTGACAACGTGAGAGCTCGTGCGATATTTTAGTGCTCGCAGCATGTGTTGGGGATCAGAGTCTGCTACTGCCTCACCAGAATTGAGCTCAGTGTCTGCACAGTGGACAGAGCTGTAGCAAGTTCGATGTTTGCTCAGGTTGCTGTGGCTGCCATCTTGATTCCAGATGTTATTCAGTTGAAAATGTGTATACAATGTTGAATTTCTGAGTTTCATTCAAATCACTTCTCTGGTTCATGAGATATTTTGCTAACAGCCAGACAAATTAGTGCGCACATGCACAGACCTGCCACTCTTCATGATGGCGTTGATAGCAAGAGCTGAAGTTTTGTAACAAAAGCTTAAACCCAACTGATTACAGACGATATGTTCAAGCTTTTTTCCTCAATTATCAGAAATGTTTTTTTTATTTTTATTTTAAATTATATCTGTGTTTGCTGGCTGTGGAATAATTGTGATTTATTTTTTTCCATCTTTAATGATTTTAGGACAACACTGTAGTGGTGGCAGACTTCGGCCTGGCTCGGCTCATGATTGACGATAAGCATGAGGAAAAGCTGACGCAGGGCAAACTGACGGGCCTAAAGAAGCCCGACCGAAGGAAAAGGTACACCGTGGTGGGAAACCCCTACTGGATGGCTCCTGAGATGATCCACGGTATGATGCACAGGAACACATGTGTCCATGCACAAATAAATTACCGTATTTTCTGCCGTACATGTCACTCTGCCCTATAAGTCGCATCAGTCCAAATATGTCTAAAAAAGTGGAAAAATCCATAAATATGTCACTTCACCATATACATTGCATCTATTATGTGTCACCACTGACGCGTCGCGTTTGTTACATGTCACCACTGACAACCTGGAAATGTGGGCTGGTGTTGTGCCAAAAAACGATGGGCTGCCAAATGGCGGTCGCGGGAGCATGCACGGGAGGAATTTAACAAGAATTTAACTGGATTGACACTTTAACAAGTGTTTAACAAGTATAATAAATAAAGTCCAGTTGTTTCTGTCTTGAACCTTTTTGAATTTGTCATTATAGGCACATTTACCTATTACATGATACAACATCATGCCATACAGTTACTGCTACTCTTCTGCCATCTAGTGACTGAAAGTGGTACTACTTAAAAAAAAAACTTGTTTTCAGTCAGAATGAATGAAAACGGTCATATCTCAGCCAAAAAAATGGTTTATAAATATGGAAAATCCATAATTATGTCGCTTTGGTGTATAAGCCCCAGGCCATGTAAATTATGCAAAAAAGTGTGACTTATAAAGCAGAAAATACGGTAAATATCATCACTTCTTTTCTACTTCCTCAAATAAACATACTACCTTTGTTTTTGTGTCCGCCTCAGGGAAAAGCTACGATGAGAGAGTTGACATCTTTTCTTTTGGCATCATGCTCTGCGAGGTAAGTGACCTGTTTGCTGTTTAAAATTTTAGATTTTAAAACCCAGACAGATGGTTGAGCTTCGAAGGGACCTTTGCTTATTTGCTGATTTTATGACTTGTGAGATTTTCTAAATGTTTTTTTTTTTTTTTCTGATATCACATAGGAAATCTTCAACTTACTTTACCTAACTCAGTTACAAATGGGGCCAAAATTAAAAACTTTGTTCAAGTCATGGACCAGTTTCAATTCGATGCATCAGCTGAAGTCAAATACTTGACATCTTTTCATCAGCAGGAGTTTTATTGGTGCCATTTGACGTTCTCTGTTGCTCCTCCACATCAAAATAACAGATTTCTAAAAAAGCCTACCTTTTTTTTTCTGACTTCAAAGTTGCCCAACTTTCATGAGAAGTCTTAACTAAATGAAGTATGCTCAGTTTTATAAACAAAATGAGAAGCATTAAAAGTATTTCACATTTAAAATATCATCTTGGGGGTCCAGATAAGATGTTAAGAAGCACCAGGCCTGCAGGCCTTGAGTTTGACCCATGTGCTTTAAAACATACTTGTTCCTTTGAGAGTTTAAATCTCTTTTCCCTGTCAACAACCTGCAACCTGTTTGTGTTTCTGCTGGGGAAAAGTTCAGTCATGCTCCCAGTTGCAGCTCCGACACTTCTGCAGCTGTGTTTTCAGCTCCAGCTCACGTTAGCAGTAATTTCAACACAACACCTAACTGGCTAATGTGACAAATACACACTGATTTCTGGTCTGCAACTTTAAATGCAGCTTTTATTCAGCTTTAATTTTCATACAAGTTTCATATTGAACATAATCAATAATCTCACATTAAGGCTCTGAAACTGACAGGAGCGCCAGCTTGCAGATAAAAACAGACGTGACCAATAAATTTTACCAGTCTGCCCAGTGGTTGGCAGCTCAGTCCGAGTCCTGCTGTGTTTGGCTTCCTGTATTTTAGTCCCTTCAAAAATAAAAGCCCCAGAAAGTTATACTTAACAGAGGTTGGGGCCTACCGCAGCGTGTAGGATCACTGGACACCATCCCTTCCGGTTGCATGGTTGTTCTTGGATGTAGTAATTAGAGGCGGTGCCAGCACACAGAGAGTAACCACGCTGCCTCTGGCAACAGGAACCAAATCAGATGCTTTATTTTTAGCATGCACTCCTAATTTATTTTTACAAGTCCAGCTGTAATTTGGGCTCATTGTCTCCCCTTCTTCTAACTCTAAAAAGTGTGGGAAAGCTGGATTTTGAACAGCTGTTTCGACTGTCAGTGGGTTCGGTTTTTCTTTTTTAAAGCAATAGCTCAATTAATTTTTATGAGTTAATAATGATACTCTGCCAAAATCTAACATTTCTGAAGAGGGAATGGGTTTTCCAATGGCCTCACAGAGCTGTAGACTTTGATTGTGGCCACACACCGTGCTCATAAACTTGAGTGTTTGGTTCAGTCACTCAGATTATGACTTCTCCAGATAGACGCCATTATTCAGCAATGGTCATGAAAAGCAGTCTGTCCTCGTGTGGCTACTCTCAGTCGACGACGTGGATCAATGCGGTCTGTTGGGAACACTCAGCTGGAGAGCCGACTGGTTCAACTTTGTCTTTGTTTGGTTTGTTCTGCCCCCGTCAGATTATTGGTCGAGTGAACGCAGACCCAGACTACCTCCCCAGAGCGACAGACTTTGGACTCAACGTTTCTGGCTTCCTGGAGCACTTCTGCCCCCCTGACTGTCCCCCTGCCTTCTTCCCCATGGCTGCTCTGTGCTGTGACCTCGATGCAGACAAAAGGTCAGACTGAAGTTGGAGTTATATCTAAAGGCACATTTCACACAATTTATGTCCCCTTTAATGTATTAAGTTTTATATATAATGACTGCAAGTGAGTCCTGCAGTTTTAGGAATGTTTCTTTTAACCAGTGTATAGTAGTCCCTCGTTTATCGTAGGGGTCATTCCACGCAATAAGTGAAAAATCACGAAGTAGGAACGCTATGTTTATTTTAGTATTTATAATATTTTAAGGCATTATAAACTCTTCCCACACTCTTGCAATGTTCTAAACTCTTAAACCTACATCATTTTAACAACATATATGTACTGTACAGTAGCTACTGGAAAATTGTATATGGGTACAGTACTCACCAGCCTTGGTCCTGATTGGCTCTCTGCAGTCGTTAAGCACCAAGATGCTTTTGGAGAGAGCTGGACCTTCAGAGACAGCACAAAACCACACAATGGTCCTGATCGAGTCCAAATAATCCAGAGAGCCAGATGAAAAAATGTCCAGGTTAGCTCTGAAGAAGACACCGGACCTCCAAGCAACGCCTCCCTGCTCATGAGGCTTCCTGGGCCGTCATGCAGCTCTCAGATTGACCAGTGAGGCTGGAAGTAGTTCTGGTCCAATCCATGGTCCGGTTCTGATTGGCTCTCTGCATCCACTGAGCACCAAAGTCACTATGAATAAGGACCAAACTTTATTTGTCAGGTTTGGATCGGATCAGAACTTTCCTTCCATTTAGGCAGAAAGCAGCGACCGGAAGCACTGTTGACTTCTGGGTAATGTAGTTCTTTTGACTAGCGATACAGTACTTTATAGGCTTGAGAGAAAACTACAAAATGGCAGCACCTATCTGACGTATGGTTTGTTTTATCCGTTAACTTTTTACTGTGTCCAGTACCGTCCCAATCACATGAGTAATATTAAAGTTGACAATCATGTGTTGTGTACAATCATGTACAACCTTATTTTGAAAAACCGCAAAAGAGCAAGTCCGCAAAAGTCGACCTGTGAGGGAGAGAGAGACTGTATTGCACTCCTGTAAATGATCATGTACTGATATTCTTTTAATTATAACAACAACAACAACAAAAAGCTCTGAAATGAGTACAGGAGACTTTTCTGTTATAAAACACAACAAACAAAGCTGTTAGTAAAAATATTGCATTTTTGAGTGAAATTTGCCTTTGATGTTCCCATAAGTTTCATTTTTAAAATCCAGACAATAAAACTAAACTGTGTCGTCTTTCTTCATGTGTAGACCTGCTTTCTCCAAACTGGAGGAGTGGCTGCAGAACCTGAAGATGCACTTGGACATTGGTCTGCCCCTCATGTCTGAACTGGACCAGTTGCACAAGGTCTTCTGGGGTATCCACAGCATCAGACACCCTGAGAACGGCCTGCACACGCATCCTGAGCAGCCCGAGTAGGGTCGACCAGCGCAGGATGGAGCGGGAAGCTGGCGTCAACCCAAGGGGAGGCAGCGACGGCCCGCCTCGCCTCAGGTGCCACAACACGGCAGGAGTCGTCACGTTGAGACTTTGTGGCAGATGACACTGGTTTCAGCTGGCTCAGGCTGTACAAAACAGACTCAGGGGGAAACCTGTGGATCTGAAAAGCCACTGGTGTGAGATGCACACAAACACACACGTGCTTCATCTCCAACCCGAAGGTGAAGTAGACTTTGTTGTATCAACCGAACACACATTTCAACACGTGATGCTTGAATCATGTAGATATAACAACGAGTGGTCACACCGGTAAAGAATAAAGAGCGTGTAACCTTACATAGAAACAGGAATCAAACAAGCAAACCTTTAGCTGCTTTACTCGGAGCTCTGCAGAGTACATTGTGCAGTTTGTGCTTGCAGGTGCTTCTGTGTGCGTTTGTTTCTGTTGGGTCTCAAAACTTCACTTGTGAAAAATGCAACAAAAGAAAAGGCCTGTCTTGTCTTAGTGGTGATTTTTTTTTTTTTTGGATCCACGTGTACAAAAAGCAAAACCTTCCAAGCTTTAACTGTCTCGTTGAAGACTGTAAATAATGCTGCCAGGTCAAATCCTGCTTCACTCTGACCGCCGACCCACACGTGGCGCTGCCTTCGTCCTGATTTGTTGTGCAGCACTGGCTTTACATTCAGATACAACATGAACTTGGTACGCTCCCTCTCACTTTAAGAAGCTGTTGTTTTGTTCACAACGACTTCAACATTGTAAATGTTTTAAATATTATAAATGTACAGTCTTATTTTATATACATTCTCTGCATTGCCATATTTTTATTGGCCGCCCAGAGGAAAAGTAGAGTAAACTGCAGCTTAACAACACAGCCAAATGTTTTAGTGTTCGTATTCTCCATATATCTACTGATCTGCTTCTGTTCCCCCTGCAGGTATTCTAGTTTTTATTTTATTTTGTTTTATTAGGCGCTGTAGCT
>JARVLU010001196.1:20699790-20711377 GCA_031762415.1 Simpsonichthys santanae | reverse complement strand
ATAAGCTTCTGCAATGTCACAAGATCTATTTCCATCCAGTGTTGCATTAATTTTTCACCAAGATCTTGCATTGATGATGGCAGGTTCTGACCACTGTGCAAAACCTTCTCCAACACATTACAAAATTTTCAAGGAGGTTAAGGTCTGGACTCTGCTGTGGCCAATCCATGTGTGAAAATGATGTCTCATGCTCCCAGAAACATTCTTTCACAATTTGAGCCTGGTGGATCCTGGCATTGTCATCTTAGAATATGCCTGTGCAATCAGAGAAGGAAAAAAAATCCATTGATGGGATAACCTGGTCATTCAGTATATTCAGGTCATCAGCTGACCTCATTCTTTGAGCACATACTGTTGCTGAAACTAGACCTGACCAACTGCAGCAACCCCAGATCATAGACTGCCCCCACAGGCTTGTACAGCAGGCCGCATCTTTTTCCGGCCACATTTCTCCCTCGAAGACGATGAGTCCCCACTATCCTTCCAGTTTTTAATAATGCGTTGGACAATTCTTAATCCAATTTTAGAAGTTTCTACAATCTCCTTAGATGTTTCCTCTGCTTGACGCCAATGATTTGACCCTTCTCAAACAGACTGACATCTTTTACACAACCACGTGATGTGACTTTAGACATGGTTGTTTAAGAAATGAAGCAACTCATTGCACCAGTTGGAGTTAAATAACTTGTTGCCAGTTGAAAAATAATCACCCATGCAGTAATTATTCAATAGGAGGCTCATACCCGTCTTCTTTTTTGGGGGGCCAGGCAGTGTACGTTCTTGCTTAGAAAATCTCTGAATTTCCTAACATGGTTTGTGAAGAAAAAGTTGTTGAATTTATGAAAAATTTACAAGCTAAAAGCTTTGTCTTATTGCCATTATTATAATAATTATTACGTATTTTTATCATTACCTTTCATGCCAGAGTTTTAAACTAATATCATCATGTTGAGACATGACGGTATGGAGGACGAAATATGACTAAATTAAATAAATACATAATAATGAAATGTATCATTTAATTACATCATTAAATCATTAAATACACAATTGAATTATTAAATACACAATTAAATTACTTTTTTCATGATTTATTTATTTATTTAATTTTATCGGTCAAACCTTGAAATATGTGCAGCTTTACATGATGCTGTGAGCTCATCAAAGGCCGTGAGGGTCTGTGCAGCTGTGGACGACATGCAAACACAAGCGTCCATATCTCTGTCTTTTTGTCTGCTTAGACAAATAAAAGCTTGGCAGAGTGCTCTGTAGATTCAGTTTCCAGTGGTGTTTTCAGTGTTCAGCCTGTGAACAGTGACATGAGGCTCATCAATGCTGTTGATCAGTTTCCTGGGGCACTGAGTGGCTCAATGGAGCTGAAGGACACTGCGTCCTCTGGGCTGGGCGGGGGTGTATAAATGCTGGAGCTGCTGTGCTCCCATCTCTCCTGCTTGCTGGCGTCCGTATGAAGAGCAGTCAGTAAAGCACCAGAAGAAGCGTAGCTCTTTGATAAAAGGTAAAACATCTGGAGACATTAGGTAAAGATCTGCATGCATGGATGAAACAGAAAAAAAACATTTTTTTATCATATTTGTCTCTGAGGCGTGCACTTTACTGTTGCTTTTGTAATAACTAGTGAAACTAAATGATTTTCTTTTCAGTTTTCTTTAAAACAAACAAAAGCTATAATTTACCTGCAGAGTTGTCTGACTGTGCGGCTGCAGTGATTTGTGCGACGTTGATCTCAGGGTTATACAGAGAACAGGGTCTTCAGCTGCAGATCCCTAGAATTTAAATCTTTGGACTTTAAAAGGAGGTCAAATGTGAAAACTCAAGCTTCACTTTCAGTTCCAAAATTCAATATGTTGTGAAACTAAATTGTAAGTGAAGTGTGTGTGGATTGGATTTTATAGTTTTCTTTAATAATCTGTGACTTGGTGTTACGTACGTGCAGCTGGACCTGACAGTATCTGCAGCCACTGACGCTGCTGGGCTTGTTTTGTGGTTCTGCTCAAATGGGACAAAGCTGCAGAATTGATCCAGCAGCCCAACAGTATACTGTATTAGATCATCTGCTCTGTTTTGTACCCTCAATCATTTTATAGTTTAATTATTTAATTGATCTGTGTTGTCATACGATGCTTCTTTACTTTAATCTTTTTTTTCATCTTTGGTTCTGTCTGATCTGGACACATTCCTTCCTCCTGATCCTTCCTCTTGAACATTGTGCACCTAAATGACCCTTTGCTGTTTTTGGGGGTCTCTTTTCTCCTCCACCTCGCACTCTTTGCCCCCCTCCATGTGTGCTCCTTCCTGACTGGTGGTTACAGAGTGCAGTGTAGTCCCAGTAGCAATGGAGGACAATGACCATGAGTCTTCCTCTTCATCAGAGGAGCGGGACTCCTGCCCGTCCTCTCCTAATCACAGCATGAACCATAACGCTGCTCAGGTACAGCTGATGCTCCTCCACCTCCACTCCGTCCTCCTGGTTTATTCTTTTGCTCTGTGTTTTTCACTTTCCTCCTCATCCTCTGCTGTGCCTCCTCCGCCACCCACCCCCCTCTGGTTTTGGCGTTTTTTAGCATTCGGGACATTCAGACGACTCTGAAGTGGAGAACATAATGCTCGACCCCCCTCATCACGAAGGGCACAACCACCAGCATGGTGATGCAGACAGAGAGACCGAGGGCCCCGACCGCCCCCTCACCCCGTCTCACCTGCGGCCCCCTGAGGCGGGTCGGGCCCAGGCAGACTCAGGGTCAGACAGCAGCGTTCCACAGAGCAGAAGTGTGGAGTTTGAGCTGCCGTCCCCTGTCAGTCCGTCCAGGCCGAGGAGCCCCTGGGCTCTGTTTGACCCTTACAACAACAACGAGGTAAAACTAGTGGAAAAGACCCAGAGAGGAGAAAACGTCTGTGTTTGGTTCTATGTTCAAGGCTTTGACAGACTTTGGACTGATGCTCTTCATACAGCCGGGTCACTGTGGTACTGAAGTCCACAACTTGTTTCATGCAGATGGAAAAATATATTTAAAAAAAATTCTGAATTGAGGAACATCGTTTATTTTGTTAATCTTGTTTTGCTGAATTGATCTTGAATCAAATCTTTGTGGGATTTAAATAATTTGAAATGTTTTTTTTAATGTAATCCTTAAAGAAAACACATGACCTGATGGGCTGTATCTGTGTCTGCTTTTAGGACCAGGATAAGGAATATGTGGGCTTTGCAACACTACCGAACCAGGTTCATCGTAAATCTGTCAAGAAAGGATTTGACTTCACGCTCATGGTGGCAGGTAAGTCCTTGCTTGTACATTTCTGGACATTTGATCCTAAGCCTGCATTTTTTTTCAGCAAAGAGAGAGCTAATCACAGGGTCTGAAGCCTCGCTGGTTCTCCTCTTTGTTGTTCTTTGTTTGAAGGTGAGTCTGGCCTGGGAAAGTCCACCCTGGTCAACAGCCTGTTTCTCACAGATCTCTACAAAGATAGGAAGCTGCTCAACGCTGAAGGTGAGGGAAACACCTCCTTGAACTGCTTGAGTTTGGTTGTGGTGTTTGTTTTTTAAACCTGTTTGTGTTTTTCCAGAGAGAATCACACAAACAGTTGAAATCACCAAACACACTGTGGATATAGAGGAGAAAGGGGTGAAGCTTAAACTCACCATTGTAGACACCCCTGGATTTGGTGACGCTGTAAACAACACTGAATGGTACATTTTAAACATCTTCAGGACGTAGATCACCCTCAGGCTAAATGAAAGCTGCAGTGTTCCTCTGCTGTGTGCATCGAGTCACGCGCTGCAGCTCAACTGTGTGGGGTCTGCGTCCCCCGAGAGTCTGAACGTCCTTGTGTGTTTGTGTTGCAGCTGGAAGTCGGTGGCTGACTACATCGACCAGCAGTTTGAGCAGTACTTCAGGGACGAGAGCGGCCTCAACCGCAAAAACATCCAGGACAACCGCGTGCACTGCTGCCTCTATTTCATTTCACCTTTTGGTCACGGGTACGAGCAAACTGCAGCTTTCTTTATCTTTTATATACGCACTGAGATTTAACTCTGCTGCACTGCATTCTTACATAAATAAAAGTTCATGAAGCAATAAATAAAACCTTGCACGTGCTCATTCACAGTGTCTATCATTACTGTCACTAACATGGATTTAACAGTTTGTCCTTGGAGTGAACTGAGTTGTTGATGCAGCAGTTCTCAGTCTGTAGTTCCAATGCACTTTACACTAATCAGCTGTTGCTGATAAAGTACTTTAAATGATTTGTGCATGAGCTCTGTTCCAATTCTCTGTTCTGCTCATGGAGCAAATTCAACCACAGTGATCCTGCAGAGCTGGTGAAGAAACTGCTCTCTCTGTTGGTCACACTCTGCCATCACACATCAGACACAGTCAGGTCACTGTTAGCAGCTTTACATCTTCATGAAATGAAATCCTCAGGATGCCTTCGAACATTTACAGATCAGCTTTGTTTATTATCAGACCATATATGACACATTTATTCACTGCTGATGGATGAATTCACGTTTCAGTAAAACTGCACTGAGTCACTCCATGTCTGTTAACTTTATTCAAATCTTTTAAAGCTCATTACACGTGGTGCATGTTACGGTTCCTCACTTAATTATCTAATTACAGTAGTCCATTGCCAGTTCGCGGTTTGTTTTTTGCAGACTCACTCTATTGTAGTTTTTCGAAATAAGATTGGACATGACATAAAATTGACTGATTGATGGATGAGCCGCATGATCAGCACGGAATTTTTATAAAAAAATAATAATCATAATAATTAAATTAGCACCTCCGTCTTGTCAAAGCTCAAGTTCACGGTTGAAACCAGTGACTTGGTCTAATGTTTTTTTTTTTTCCTGCAAAAAGAAGCTGCTTGTTTGCTGATTTTTTTATTAAAAGCTCTGTGTGACAAATGCTATGTTAAAAAGCTCAAACCACACCGAGCGTCAGGAACAAGAGACAGTCCATGTCACGTCAAGGGGCCTCCCTCCTATTTTTTTTTTTTTTTTAAAGAGACACGCTGCTCGCTCCCTCACTATCCATCCTTCGGTTCAGTGTTATACTGCCATGCTGTGGTCAAAAAATGTACTACATGCAAAACCGATTCAACATTTCTTCTTAAATTTGACAATAATTACTAATTATTGTCAAATTTCAAACAATATTATCGTTTATCGCAATAATTTCTGAAAAAAAATTTTTTCCCCAATAAATTGTTTTATCGTGACAGGCCTACTTATACTACTACTGTACACAGTTTCTCACTTAATCGCTGGTCTTCAAGGTATGGATCCCCCGTGATAAGCAAGGGACTACTGTATAGTCATCTTCTGTGACAGTGCACATTCCACGTAGAAAACCACAGTATTTCATTTAATTAAAACCTTTCAGTGTTTTTTTATTTGATTTTTAGTACTGTGTCCCTGCATCCTTTATGAATGAGTGTTTTTCATATCTTCCAGCCTTCGGCCTTTGGATGTTGAATTTATGAAGGCTCTGCATGAGAAGGTCAACATTGTCCCCGTCTTAGCCAAAGCAGACACACTCACCCCGAATGAGGTGAATAAAA
The DNA here is from genome assembly GCA_031762415.1 of Simpsonichthys santanae. Taxonomy (NCBI): domain Eukaryota; kingdom Metazoa; phylum Chordata; class Actinopteri; order Cyprinodontiformes; family Rivulidae; genus Simpsonichthys; species Simpsonichthys santanae. The sequence goes on along the minus strand of JARVLU010001196.1, from coordinate 20,705,794 downwards.
AGAAACTCAAGGTGAGACGTCTCAGGATCAACAAACCGCTCGTGTGTTTTGGTCGGGGTCTCACATTCAAAGTGTCTGTTACGATCTCTGCAGATCAGAGAGGAGATTGAGCAGTACGGCATCAAAATCTACGAGTTCCCCGACTGCGACTCGGACGAAGACGAAGACTTCAAGCAGCAAGATCTGCAGCTGAAGGTGAACAGAGCTCCCAGTTTGAAGCAGCACAGACTTTACTGGCTTGTGAAAACCAAACCAGCATGTATCTAAAACTGGACCAGAGACCACTCAAACAATTATTATTTTTATTTGAAAACGCCACGCAAGTGGTCTGGTGTCAACCTGGTCATGTTTGTTTGTTTACTGAAGTTATTACTTAACCTAACCTGGACATCCAGAACCTTCAACTCTTCACCGTGCTGATAACATCTGTCTTTTCTGACCACAGCTGCACAGAAAGAACTAAAACCAGAACAAAAGGTTTATTTTGGGGACTGGGTCGTCCAAAAAACAAAAAACTATCTCATTCAGTTTCTATAAAGGAGCAATGATCCAAACTGGGGAAGTCTTTATATTGTAGTTTTCAGAACTGTTGGTGTGAACCCTGTCCCTCCGATGCTGTTGGGACATTTCACTCATTCTTGGATCCTTTCTGTTCTGTCTTTAAGGAGAGCATTCCCTTTGCTGTGATTGGCAGCAACACGGTGGTGGAGGCCAAAGGGAAGAGGGTGCGAGGACGTCTCTATCCCTGGGGCATCGTAGAAGGTGTGACAGCAACTCAAACATTTACAGACGCAGAACGTACGAACACAACACTCATGGAGTTTTTAAAGGAGGCTGAGCGAGCGTTCTGCGTTTCAGTGGAGAACACGGCGCACTGCGACTTCATTAAGCTGAGGAACATGCTCGTTCGCACTCACATGCAAGACCTGAAGGACGTGACCCGGGAGACCCACTACGAGAACTACAGAGCTCAGTGCATCCAGAGCATGACGCGCATGGTTGTGAAGGAGCGCAAACGCAAGTACGTTCACACACGCGCATTATGTGGAAGCCTTGAAGACGTCTGTAGATAAACAGCAGTGTTTTAGTTTTAGTAACTCTGGTGTGAAGTGTTAGAACAGAAAGCAGCTGCAAATACAAAGTGTTTCTGTTCGTCTGCAGCAAACTGACCAGAGAGAGTGGCACCGACTTCCCCATGATCCAAGGAGCGACGGAGAGCGAGACAGAGAAGCTCATCCGAGAGAAAGATGAGGAGGTACGGCAGGCCGACCACGAGCCCGAGTCACATCACGAGCACGAGTCCGAGCAGCACGAGCGCTCCGAGGCTCCGTCCAAAGAGACGCGCTCAGAGCAGAAAGATGACGGAGAGCGTCTTTGACTTTCAGACACTCGCACGTCTCTTTTTGTTCTTCTTTACCCCCAACTCATTCATGTTGTTGTTTTTAAAGCTGGAGGACGCTCGGTGGTGTGTCCAGACGTGAACATGTGTTTTAGACTTTTACAGCAAAATGTTTAAAGTTTCAGAGATTTATTCTGACGTCAAGACACCAGATGAAGTCGCATCATCTAGACCAGGGGTCTGCAGCCGTTACGATCAAAAGAGCCATTTTACACCTTTGTTCACTAAATTAAAAGTGTTCAGAGCCACAGCAACCTGCTACAACTGGGATTATCAACTGGTGGCCCATGGGCCTCCTTAGGTTTGCTGGAGGGGCTTTTGTGGTTGGGACATTATAAAGCTAAAAATATCAAATAATTTATATTTTTACAATTTAAGACAAATGAAAAGACCAGATGATTCTTGTAAAGAGTGGGGTAGTTTTTTTTTAAACTATTAAATTAAATTCAATGTATATAACGCCAAGTCACAACAGAAGTAATCTCAGGGCACTGAACGGAAACATTCACATAAAAATAATTATTTAACACTGTTTGGCTAAAGATTAAAACTAAACATAAAAAACAATAAATTAAATTAATAAATATAATTAATAATATTAATTTATTTATATAATTAATAAAATTTAAAAACGATAAACTATGCAGATGTATTTTTTTATTGTGGGGAAATTAATTACGTATAGAAATAAAGGATACAATTAAAGTATGTTTTACTCTTTGTACTTGTTCCAGTGTTGACATATTTGCAAAAAGAAATGACGGAAAAACAGCTTAAACTAGTCATTTTTGTTGTTATAACAACCAATAAAATTCAGTTTTATGTCAGTTTTGGTCAAAGCTTGAAGGAGCCGCTGCAGAGGGACCAAAGAGCCGCATGTGGCTCCAGAGCCGCAGGTTGCAGACCCCTAATGTCGACTGAGCTTCAGCGTGATTAGTTTCTCCTCACAAGTGTAGAAGTAAAACTTTATTACTAACAACTTCTGAGACATTCAGCGTCTTGCGCCCTCATTAATAAACGAGTTAGAGTCCAGTGCAGCTTGACTGAGATGTTTTTGTCTTCGCCGCAGTGCGATGCTGTCGGATTAAATAGTAAATAAATGTTTTATTATCCTTCTCCTCCCCCACCTAACCCTGCAAAGTCCATTTATTTAAATAAATGCTTTTTACATCCGCTGGGTTTATTTTTTTTGTGTGTAATAAAACAAAGATTCATTTCAACAAGGAGATGTTACTGTAAGAATATAGCATCACTTTATGAGTTTAGAATAAAGAGGAATCAGATTATCTTTATAACACAAACATTAATCTTCACACTTGTTCAGAATTAAAGCTGGTAGTCAACATAAAACGACAGCTAGTTGTCTCACTATAACTAAAATATTGTCTGCGGTGGAGGAGCTGCAGCCTCCAGGTCACATGATCTTCGCAGACCACGTGATCTCTGTGGTGTTATCGATCGTGTTGAAATGATGAACCCAGCCAGCTGACGTGCGCGGGCCTTAAAGGTTCACGTGTCGCTCCATCACTAAAACCCTCCTCCTCTCTCGTCACAGCTGCGGCGGATGCAGGAGATGCTGCAGAGGATCCAGGATCATATGGTCACTCAGTGACGGACGTTAACAAAGGACCTCCAACAAATAAAAATAAAAAAACCTCCTGAACATCGACCTCTCCTCATCCAGCCACACAGACCCCGACGAGGCGGTAAGACGACTCGGGCTGTTCTCACAAACATCCAACTCCCCCCCCGCTCTGCTTGGAGTGGGGGTCGGATGAGATTCACATTAATTTACTGGTGACATGTTCATATTTAAGCACTCTTTTCTAATGTTTTTATTTTCTCCAGTGATCAACCTGATATATACTTTTAATTTTGTGTCAGTCTTATTCATGTTGTTTTATTTAATCAACCAAGCTGCTTGGCTTTCTATGGATTATATAGATTATAATCTTTTTTTCTACTGACGGTTTTGTTTCTCCCTCTGTTATTTTTAATTTACATCTGTTGTACAAGTTTCTGCACGTGTTTTGTTACATTTACCACCTGCTGCCTGACTTCATGGATGTTATTCCTTAATGTTGGTCAGCCATGACTCGCCTCACGTCAGCAGACGGCACGCCTTTTAAATAACTTTGCAATAAAAATAATATGTCCCCGAAGTAAACGTGTAGCAACGTTAGCCCAGGATCCAAACAGGCCCGACTGAGAGGAGTGGGGCTGCATCAGTAGAGGGTGTATTTATTTTTGCATGTTCTTTTTTATAACTCGGTCAACAGATTAGTTTAATGGCTTTAGGGTTATTAGTGTTTGAGAAATTATGAAAAGAGCAGGAAATTTTTTATTTTATTTTATGTTTTTCTCTGTTCGATCAGTGCTGATTTAACACCAGCAGAAGTTTGGATTTATTGTTAAAACCTTTTGTAATTTTTTGTCTTATTAAGAATGATTGAAATGACTTTCCTCTGGCTTCTGTGAGTTTTGTTTGAAAAAAAAAAAAACACATTCCTTCAGTTGGGTATTATTTCTGTTTCTGAACTTGTTTTATACTAAATCTTTTAATTTCATGTTTTGGATTATATTTATGTATTGAATTTACAAACTGAATGATTGTGAAGAGGAAAGCGTACAAAGGATGTAATAATTCAACAGTTATATTGTTAAAAAATAAAAAAAATATATGATTTCATCCTCAGTCGTGGTTTTATATTTTAATGAGTTTAAACACGACTCGTCTTGAACTGAAGTGTTTTCCTCTGGACTCCAGACGAGCTCGAGCCTCCGACCACGGACGAACGCCCGGCAGGAGAAAAGTAAGTTTCTTTTCCTCGTGAGCTTTGATTTCTGCTGCTTCTTATCAAGTTAATGTGTGTGAACATTTAAAGATTAATTGTTTAACTCGTTAAAACATCATGCTTGATGGAACTGGTTCATGAAACGTGTATCGTTGCTGCAACATGACAGAAACGTTCAGCTGCTTTTGTTCAGGGCCCGTCGTTCAGCTGATTTTACTCGGCTCCCTCCTGAGCTGTTAAATTCACAGGAGTGTTTTATTTGTTGTAAATCACAGGTGGTTCTGAGTCCAGGGCTCATCGGTTCAGACCAGCTCATGTTTTAAAATGATTGCCCTCACGCAGTCTGACGTGTCATTTGAATCACTCTTAACGCCTTGTGTTTAAAGAAATAACCCGTGGATTCCAACGTGGCTTTGAAAATGGCTTCCAGTTTCAGCTCCACAGCATGATCAAACCTCCACCGTGCTTTACTGCAGGTAGGATGTTCTTTAACTGGTAACTTTTTGTTCTGTCCTGACCCAACTGGTCCAGGATGTAGAACGAGCTGTGCCTTCAGCTTTGCACCAAATTTTGAATTATGCACAGATAAAACATTACTTGGCATTTTCTTTAGTAAAAGGATCACAATGAATAAGTTGTTTGTAAACATAATAGAATTTATTATCTTTATTATAAATCTTGAGTCTGATGTATTCTCCAGTTTTTTTCACGTAACAGTTCAATCTATAAGCAGTCCAACAATTACAGTTTAAACTTTCTCCATAGGGAAAAATCACATTAACACACTGTTGCTTCAAGTGTTTTTGACCATGTTTTTATACATTTGATTAGCTGAAACACAATTTTAAAAATACAATAGACCAGTATCTCTTGATAAAACAGTGGGAATAAGATTGTTTGATTTTGTCCCTGCTGTGATCGTACAAACACAAAAAGGGAAAATCTATTTAGTGTTCAGATATGTCACCCGGTTAGATACAGCCGTGTTCGTGGTCCCACAGAGGGAAACTAAAACGAAACGAGCAACAGTATAAATTAAAAAAAACATTTATCTATTAATGTTACTCTTGACTTTAATAACGTTTAGCCGGTGAAAGAGTTCAGTATCAGTGGAGTGCGTCGCTCCAAACCCTTTCACGGATCGGTACATTCATCCAGGAGTCGAGCTCAAGGTGCTGAGATCAAACTGTGTTCAGTCAGTAGAAATGTTCACAGTGCACGCTTCACCACCCGACTCACTGAAGTTACAAACATTTCTCTGGTTGTGGTTAAAATCACTTTGAACCAAAACTCCAGCACATTTCTGCAGCAACATGAAGTTCATACTCACATTCATCTGAACACACACACTGAGGATTGAACACAAGCACATTCTACAAATACACAACAGATATCATGGACCAGTTGTACTAATATTCACACAATCTAAACGTGTTCTTAACTCTGAGACTAAATTTATCTCACAGACTCTGAAAAGCATCTGAACCTCCCTTTGTTGAGTGTTAATGTGAAATAAATCATTTGGCAAAAAATAATGATCTAGTAGCAGCGTGGAGAAATCTACCATTCTCCTTCACTGTTTGTCGCCAGTATGTGTGGTTTGTTGGTCGCCAGTACAGTATGTGTGTGGTCTGTTGGTCGCCAGTACAGTATGTGTGTGGTCTGTTGGTCGCCAGTACAGTATGTGTGTGGTTTGTTGGTCGCCAGTATAGTATGTGTGTGGTTTGTAGGTTGCCAGTACAGTATGTGTGTGGTCTGTTGGTCGCCAGTACAGTATGTGTGTGGTCTGTTGGTCGCCAGTACAGTATGT
>JARVLU010001196.1:20685405-20695892 GCA_031762415.1 Simpsonichthys santanae | reverse complement strand
AAAGGGAGGATACAAGCTGTACTCACTGACTCACTTCTGCAGGGTTTTCTTAAAGGGCCAGGAGCACCAGAGGCCACGTTGCAGACATGCTGCTGAGCCCGGCTGACCGAGCGGACCTCTGCACACTGGTCTTGTGACACTTGAGAAACCATAAAGCCTTGTCTGGCTCTGCCTCTGGCTGGAACTGAGAGCTTCACGTGGTGCCTGACTCCAACAATCTGAGGCTTGTTTGTGGGGAAAACAAACCTCTCGTTCCTTGTGTGCAGCGTTTAAGTCATAGCTGGTCCAATGACCTCATCTTACTCAGAACCAAGTGGTTATAGGTCCAGGACCACTTCCATGAGCTGCCTTGTCGTGATGGAAAACATGTCTGCTGTGATGCTGCTTCTAAATTTACTCAAAGAAGCTAAAGCTGCGTAATATGTCAACTAATATAAAAGAATTATCATTTGAAGCTGAATTCATACAAAGTGTTGAATCAAGATTTCAGCAGAAAGGAACGGGCTGTTCTAAAAATAGTAACGTCCGTATTTACTGTGTTTTCACTTCAATGGACGTTTCAGGTTGGTGTTTGGAATGGAGTGGTGGAGGAACAAGTTGGGTCAGGGAGGGAAGTGAAGGTGGAGTAAACGGAGCCGCGTGCTTAGCGCTCCTCGCTGTGCCTGTTGCAGAGCTGGGTATACTTGCTGGGCGGGGGCCCAGCACGGGGGAGTGACGTCTCAGCGGCTCAGGCTAGCCATGTGCTCGCTGCTCATGTGGCCTTGAAACAGCTCGGTGGGGGGAGCAGGAGGGAGTGGGGAGGAGAGGAAGCACGCAAAAGCATCAGCTTACTTTACGGTTCTCGGCTTGCTACGCTGCAGACTCACGAGCAAACATCCAGGAGCAGAGAGCAGGAAATCAAAACAGAACGTTTGGTTTGTTAAAGGCTAACCAGGGCTGAGGTTCATCTTTCCTCATAGCTCTGAGTCATTCTGACGTGATGAGGAAGAACACGTTTGTACTTTCATGGACAAACGAGCTGCTGTGTCTACAGCCTCTCAGTGTGTGTCCCTGTTCTGAGCTGTGGGTGCGCTGCTCCGCCCCGTCCTCCCGCTGGCAGCCGAGGAGGACGAGGACAGGGGCGGGGGAGAGACAAACACAGGCAGGACGCACGTCTGCATCAGCGGTGTCGAAATATGACAGTTCACGTTTTTCTTGTTTCCTTCACTTCCTGTCTCTTCACCAGCAGACAGTGGAAAAAGCCTTTGTGCTAAAACAAGAGGCACAAACAGAAAAGCTGCGAGGTGTTTGTGACCTACAACACTCAAATTGTTTACAGTCTTTAAACGCAGCAACACGGTAAATCCCCCAGAAAGTGGCGTTTGGAGGAACACGGAGCTGTGAGCACACGCTGTCCTAGTTTCCCTGAGCGTCCACGACCAGGGTGCAGCTTCTCCGACACGTTGACCTCTTCGATTTGAAACGTTTGCAAACTGGGCCAGAGATGGACCTTTGTACCGACCGTTTACAGCGACAGCCTGACTGTAGCGCACAGTGAGTCATGTGCTGGCTGTTTAACTGGAGCACAGATTAAACCAAATGACAAGAGAACACACACACACACACATCTTCTAGTCTTGCTGCTCCAACAGGAACGACGAGCAGCGTCACATGAGACTCAAAGGAACCGGCCCCTCCTGATGCGGCCGTTTAAAGAACAAGGACGCCATGTTGTTTTATAAAAAACCTGAGCAGTAATAAACACGTACCTGGCAGGCCACACAAACGTGACGAACGTTCTGCACAGGCTGTTTCGACGCCTGAGCTGAAGCGTCGCACGAGCCTCAAAACGAGAACAGGACGTGGTGACGAGCTGCAGCTCTGCCCTCACCTGAATGTATCTCAGAGCACTTCTCAGCACGCTCAGGTTGGAGGTTTTCTTCTCGTCGATGTTTGGGATGTTCTTCTTCAGCGTCTCGAAGCACTCCTTCAGGTGCGCTCTCCTGGCAGACAGAGAGCAGGGTTCAAACGAGAGGAGAAACATGAGGGAACTGCTGCAGTGCTCCTGGAACAGACCAGGTCAACTCACCTGTTCTTCTCCAGCTTGTTGTGCACTTCTCTCGTGCCCGCCCTACAAGACGACAGAAACTAACTGAATGTTCAAGAGGGGGCAACACGAAAAGAATCATCAGAACTAAAGAATCAAAACATTCCTGTTTCTACACAGTTTGATGTTTAAAGGAGTTTTAACACCGACTTGACTTGATACAGAGAAACTGTAGATGAAAAACATCTATGATCAAAAGACTCAAATTAATGTCTTGAACATATTTATAGATTTTAATACCATCACTGACATTGCAAGGACCACACTGTGCTGGTCCTGTAAGGTTTACAGTGAAGGACCGTCAATAGAAAACATGGTTTGGTGCAGCCCTGTCCTGTGTGTTCATGGGTTAACTGGTTCTGACGTACCCCCCCGGCCTCTTCTTGTTGTCCAGCTGGCGGCTGTCGTCAGGAGGACTGCCTTGGCTGATGGGGCCGTTCTGAAGAGGAGCAGGTTGAAGCACAGGGCCCGGATGGGGCAGTAAGGCGTGGTGCTGTGGGACAGAGATGACTGAACCAGGATAGCACCGAACCAGCGGCTGGGGTGTCTGCTGGAGTGGTTTAGTGTTGCTGGTTGGGTCAGCGAGCTGTGGGTGATGGTGGTGGTTCTGTCTGTGGTTGGTGGCCCCTTTAGAGGCCGTGTGGTCCGATTTGGGTGGTGGGGAGCACAACGCAGCTGCAGCACTTTGCTCGTGATGGTCTCTCTGAGGGGAGGCAAGCGAAGGAGCAGCTGGAGGTGAAAGCGTGGCCATGGGCTGCGAGGGTGGAGCTGTAGGGCTGGGTGTGACGACCGGGAGAGGGTTGACTGCGATGGGCACGGAAGGAGGAGGCAGGGAGGGTGGCACGGGTGCCGGGCGGGACTCGGTGCGAGGCTCTTCTGCTTTAGAAACATTGTTGATGTGGGGAGTTGGGGTGTAGCTCCCATCAGGGTGAATATACTCCGTCTTCTGCTGTAGGCGGAGCTTCTCCTTCAGTTCATTCTCTGTGGACGAAAGGAAACAAAACGCAGTTCAGGCTTCCAGCGTGAACAAAAACCAAACATCTGGAGCAACATAAACACCCCAACGTGTATTTTTACTCTAAACAAGTACTAAAGCAGCAGTAAAACATGTAACATTTAAAGTTGTGAGTTTCAGCTCAAGGCAGCAAGAAAGTATTTCACCTAGACCCAGAGGCAGCAGCTCCGGAAGTAATGATGAATAAAAACTCAGATGATTGTCTAACAGCAGCTCCTGAGTGCTCCTTCATTTGGAGATTAAATACACTCATATTGACCCTAACACCAGCTCTATGTCTGAAGCTTGGCAACAAAAAACTGAGTGTACATTATTACGTTTGAGAAATCATCAGTGGACTGAAAAAGATGAAGTGTTTGTCTTAATGGAGGAGCATCAAAGATAATTCATCCTGGTCACTGCAGTCTGTAAGAAATATTTTTCCACACAGCACCCTGCTGAGTAAAATATACCAGAATATTTTATTTTATTTTTTGCTGATAAGAGTTCAAAGTTCAGAAACGTTGAAGCCCTGCATCTCCAATCAAGCACACATATCATTTAGTTCAATTATTACAGCTAAAAATCAACAATTAGGGCTTCCTGTTGAGCAAAGTATTATTTGTGTGAACAGTTTATTAAAAAAGAAAATAAAAAAAAAAAAGAAAAGCTTTGCTGCTCTAAATGATTAAAACAAACATTTAATATGTCGGGTCAAACCAACAACTTTCCTTCAAAGAAACACAAAGAACATGGAGTCCCTCTAGCACAAGATGACACGTTCCCTCTGCAAATATTTGGGGCTATATGTATAAAATTAAATGTGTGTGCGCCTTTGAGCATTTAAAAACCTGAGGCATTATATAACTGCAGCAGCACTTGGAGACACTGGCCTACTTTTATCCACACACTGACCTGCTCTGCTGCAGCAGAGAGCAGAAAAACTGACAGAGCACTCACTCAGACACTTTTCTGAACTGCTCATGACCCCGCCAGAGCCTATAACGCTGTTCAAAACACAATCTGTGATGCATCTAAAACATGTTGGCGTACAGGATATAAAATGATAAAACAAGTAAAACAGCACAGAGTTTAAATTATTAGTTGTGTGTTTAAGTCTAAGATGTCGTGTTCGTCTGACTGTAAGCGTGGGGACGTCCGGATGTAAACTCTAGCACTGGACATGGTGGTCTGTGACGCCTGCACTAGTATCTTAACAGTTTCACTTCCTTAATTTCACAGAAATTAAATAGTGTTGTGTTTTACATTACATGCCTAAAAAGTACAAATCAATACTGTAAATAATAATAATGATAAAATACAGGAATAGGAGGGAGATTTGAGCAACTAAAACTTTCTCAAACAATTCATATTCCAAGCGTCTTGTTTTGTCAGTCTTTAGAAAAAGTGAATGTGACGATTGTTTAAAGGCCTCAGTGCAGCTTGTGATGCTGGGTCTTCTTTAAACTACATTCAAGACCAGGCAGGGACTCATATTTTACAGATTTTCTCTGTTAAAATGGAAAAGGTCTCCTCTTCCAACAGCTGCAGTAGGAAAAAGTTCCACCAGGATCCATCCTGGGGCCAGTTCTATTATTGATGTGGATTTAATGTGATTCAGACGATGCACAGATTTATACAATCTTGACTAAAGTTATTTATCAATCTTAACCAATGCAGAAGAAGTAAATGACCCATTTTTACCCAAATGATAGTAAGTCTGAGCACATCACCAAATATCTTTAAACTTGACACCCCACTTAGACTTTAATCTTCAGGTTTGTGTGAGAAATCTAGTTGTGATTTGTGATATAAAACATAATACACAACTCTAATGTATTTTTTACAACCAGGAAACATTTTAAACCTATTTGTTTCCAAAAACAAGTGAAAGATAATTATCACAGCATTAGCACATTGTTGTTTTTCTGTTAGCAAGTGTCTGTTGTCCCATCTGCTGCATCAGTCCTGCTTTAATGCCTCCACTGACCTCATAAATATAGATATATGTTTTGAGTATGTTTCAGCTTGTTTTCATATCACTGTGTGGTTTAACATAAAAATATCTGAACTTTTCTGCCCTATTCTCATCCCAGATCCTTTGAATGACTGGTTTCGACTGGTTTCCATTCCGGATTAATTGGTAAGATGGGCTGTCTTTGCAGCAGCGACTCTAAAGCTGTAGACACACTAATCATGTTGTCAGATTTTACCCTCCACTCCCAGTTGGGTAAAGTTTGCACTAGTTTGGTACAGCCAGCTAGCTAGTTAGCATAAAATCCGTCAACGTGTGAGGGAAACAAACCCGACCCAACATCAGTTGCAGTCAAACATGTCTGAATAGCTGGTGCTGATTCTGGACGCCGTCAGGCCGCGTGGACCGATTACCAACCCAACTGAAAACGTGTCCCCATCAACTATAAAGAACACAGGAAATGACATCAGAAGATCAGATGGTGGTGCAGACAGCAGCTAGCCGATTGTTTAGCCTTTAAATGGACACACTGGCAGGAGTTTTATGTGCTCAGTCAGTGAGTCCTGTTATTTGTGTGATCTCCAGTCTTTCATCTGTCACACAAAAATCTGCAGGAACCAGTTTGTCAGTCTACGATCACACTGCAGATCTTGACGCGTCACTCAGTTCAGATCTTTTGCTCAGATCTGATTTTTGAGCACTGAGTCGACGGATGTGACCATAATCAGACTCCATTTTGAACAGTCTACAGCTCTGAGGTGACCCACGTGTGGAGATGTCACGTCACATGCCATGTTTACAAAAGTAAATACGGACGCTACACTTTAGCATGTGTTTATTGTTTCTTATGTTTTGTACAATCAGAGCTAATTAAATTATCTAACATGGTGTTTTTGTCCATTTGATCCTAAACTATTTGGACTGATCTGCATACCCCCTACTTCAGTGATTGAAGAACGACATGACCGTTCAGACTACAGCTGCTTTGTAAAACTGTGGATATGCATCTGATTTAGTACCACATATGGAAATGACCCGAGTCTGACTTAAAAAATAATGGGATTGTATGTGCAAAAAAAAAATAAATAAAAAAAATTTGAGCCACTTTTGCCTTCACTGTGTGAACAAAGCATTTAGTCTTGTATAAGTTTTCCCAGCTTCAAGTGCAGCCTACCTACAAAGAATTTAAACTCATAACTCACTATCCTCAGCTTTCACTTGCACTTCACAAATTAAGCATTTAAAATATTTTATTTAGCTCTTTGGTTTATTTTTCTGCTTTGACTGTAATGTTTAGTTCTTAATGCATTTATGTTTTACAGCTTTCTAATCAGCCTGTTTTAAAAGAGACTTTACAACTTAGGTGGCTCGTTTTAGTTGAGCTTTCTCCCTCTCCTATACGCAGCACGGTAATGACTCATCTTTGTAATAAACGATCTTTGGGAGGGGCTGCCCAAGCACGCACGTGGTGAAAGAGGCGGAGTCAGGCTAATGTAAAAAACCACGGTTAAACATTGGGGCGTGTTTTGTTGATAGCGCGTCACCGTGAGACGTTCAAAGCTCACCAAGAGTGCCTGAAAGGAGGAGTTTGTAGCCGTTTTAATAATTTTAGACAAGAAGTAAATCAGGAACATATATTCAATGGGACAGTAGAAATAAAACTAAAAGGTTTAAACTCTGGTGGACAGATTGTATGTAAAGCATTCACTTGATCCCTGTCGGGTAGAAAGGTAAAGAAGTAATCTCGGCATTCCCAGTGCCACCGCCCTTATCTCACCATGTTTCGGTCCATGAATAATAAAGTACTGTACACATCTTTTACGAAATACTTATTTAGGGTGAGAGAAGTAGCAACAGACCCAAGAAGTTTATGTAGCTTTGCTGGTTTAACCATGCAGCGGGTTTTATTAATGAGGTGACACTGCAGCAAAATTAATGCACGTTTCATATTTAACCATAAGGCAAACATTGGTGACGTAAACAAATCCAACCAAATCATCCCACACCAAAACGAAGGAGTAAAACCAACTTCCTGGGTGTCGTCGTTTTCAATTAAAATCTAAAGCACTCAGTTTGTGAACAGTGCAAAGGAAGGCATAACGCTTACCACTAATAAAATATAAACTTACCACGTGCTCGTTGTTGTTGATGCTGGGCTTGTAGTTCCAAATACTTGGCAGCTTCCAGGAGCGTTTCGATGCTCATCATGTCTGTCCAGTGAGGACTGGCTGTACTTTTTCGGAGAAAAGCAGCACCGTGAAATGCGCCTGTGTGTGTGCTACAGTACGGGGAGAAGTTCCCTGTCTAAAGATGGAACAAACGGTAACCGGACCCCCCCGTCGCCCTCACACCCTCCCTCGGTCAAAAACTCTCCCACGTACGTTGAGGAGTTACAAACAAAATGGCGCTCAAAGTAGTACGAACAAGTATGGTTTGTGAATCACGCACGTAGCGTTTGTGTCCGCCCACAGAGAGAGGGTGTGTGTGTGTCGAGGGGGGAGACCAACCTCCCTGCCTGAAAGGCACGAGTGTGGGGGAGAGCGGAAGCCAAAACACGGAACAGCCCAACCCACGCATCGGACTGTCAAATCGAGGCAAGTACTCTCAATCGAGGCGTGCGTCCGAAACGGTCGTAAAACTTACGCTCCCGCGAGACGTAATAAAAATATTAGCTAGCTGTTAGCAACTAGCAGCTGCGCCATTATCGGTTCTCTGTCGCTTAGCAACCAGTCCAGGAACCCCTAGCAACGGTTGAAACCGTTAGCAACCGTTGCTAGGAATGTACACACAAAAATGGATACGATGAAAAAGCACTTCTGGGGAAAATAATAAAATAAACTAACAAAATAAATAAATATCGACAGCTTTATGACCTTATAGCCTGTTGCCGGAGGTGGAAAGCATCAGTGAGCTGCTCCATTAATCTATACAGCAGCTTCAGGGAGGAACAATGAGAAACATTGTTGAACTTTCCCCAGGTATGGCTCTTTTAAGACGTCCACATCCTTTTCAGGACTTTGTACTGACTTTTCACCTCTGACCCTTGTGATAAACAGAACTTACTAGTTCATCCCTAACTCTACTCAAATCATAGTTTAGAAAGTTCAGGACAAACAGAGTAACTCCAGCAGCTTTTAGTTACAAGTCCTGGGTATGAATTTAAAACAGACTTGTACAAAACTGGGTCTGACTTTCATATTAAAATATAACAAATGAAAGAAAAAGAAGCAGCTCAATGAGACTAACATATACAGTACTGTATAATAAATGTTGAATAAAAAAAACAAACAAGCTATCATACAACAAATTGTGAACACTCACCCCCTCATGTGGACATTTCCAGGTACTGCAGTAATTAAATTTTTAATAAGAGACTTGACGTCAATGTGTTATTTTTAGAAAAGAACATTTATTCCAAATGCATGGACAATTTTAGAACAAAGTATTAATTTTGCATGTGTAAAACTTTTAAATTTAAACTAACAAAATAGAATATGTACTGATATATGTGTAGAAACTTTTAAAAAGAAAAACCTCAGCTCAAAATTAATATTTATAAAAAATGTTTAAAAAATCATGCCTCCTGTTTCTGACAATTGAACCTAGGCCACAGATTTCCACAGTGTGTTCCTCAGGTACGTGCGCAGCTGGTTCATCAAGTCTTTGTTCTGACCTTCGACCCAGTGCATCTCAACGACCACGTCTCTCTGCTCTGGAATCACATTCAGCACACACTTGAACAGGAAGTGGTCGACAGGACCCTGGATCTGGGACTGTACGGGGTGTGCATCACCTGCAGCAGTGGGAGAGTCCTTCAGGTCTGGTTCCTGCCCAGTTTCTGTGCTGGTGGAGCACTCCATGCCCCCAGTCTCACCTGCTGCAGTTTGCAACACCTCTTTCAGTTCTCCAGCTGGGCTTCTCGTTTCTTCCTCCCTTGTCTCGGTTGAGGACAGAGTTGTCCTGACGTTATCGTCCTGGCTGGTGGTGTTTGCTGCGGGGGCCGGCTGGTTCTGGGAGGAAGTGGGAGTTCCTGGAGCAGCCATGGCCAAGCTGGTTTGAGAACTGGTTCCAGCACAGTGAGGCGCTCTGGGAAGCTCTCGCAGCTGACGGTTCTGCTCACGCCTCTTCTGTCGTCCGTGGATCCATGTGTTTTCCACAGCGGTCAGAAAGAGACTCTGCTCCTGTGTCCTGCAGGGGACACGCTTGTGCAGCACCTGAGGAGCACCACACAGGACCATCAGACCAAAACTGGGGGGGGGTCTGACATAAACCAGTTTGCTAACACTGATTACCTGCAGTTCATTTTACAAAACAAGCCCAGACAGAAAACTAAACACCAAAGACGCACAAAACGACTTGTTCAGTGCTCTGGGGGTTTTATTACACCTGACTGTGTTTGTCTCAGTATCTGTGTGTTTGTTAGCAAAATATTTCATGTAACAACTGGATGTACACCTACAACAAAATAGCTTTTGGAGTCTAGTTGTTTCAAGATGGCTGCCGCAGCCGACTGACCTAAAAACAAAACCAAATAGTTTGCTAACAGAGTGGTAGTAGCAAAGAGTGACCCTCAATTTATATATTTTGAGAGCTAACAGAATGCACTGTTTGAAATATTTCCATTAACTACAGTATTTGGAGCAAACCGTGTTAGCAAAATATATTGTTCGTCTTCTCTGTCCTCTTAAACACCAGCCAGTCGAGGCAACGGCTGCTCATCCTGAGCTTGGTTCTGGTTCTGCTGGAGGTTTCTTTCTGTTAAAATGATGAGAACTGAAGCACCAGTGACTGTGGTGGTGTGCATGTGGTGGTGCGCATGTGGTGGTGTGCATGTGGAGCTCACCCTCAGCTCTGTGAGTGTTTTCTCCAGCAGGGCGGTGACGCTGTCCACAGAGCTGCAGTCGTCTGCGCAGCCGGCAGCCGAGGCCTTGGCCTGCAGCTCCTTCAGTCCAGCCTCTGGCAGCGTGAAGGACAGAGGTTTCTGAGCCTTCTCCAGTTTACGCTTCTTACTGGGAGGAGACTGGAACAAAACAGAGGCCGGAGACGATTAAGAAGACGGGATATTGTTGTAACACAGAGGAGCTGGGGGGGCAGATAAACAAAAAGTCTGATCTTCAGAGACGTCCACTCTGGTAGCTGTGGGACCAGTAATTCAGGACCACAGTCATGCTAGAAAGTTTTTTTTTTTAATCCAGGTTTAATACACAATTTTGATTTTAAAACTGCACACTTCACCAGATTCAAAACTTTCTACTTCTCCGTCTTATTTTTGATTATTTTTTATATCAGTGTACAATTAATTCCAATAAACTTTTAATATGTTGATTCAAAATTTCACAGTGTCAACAAATCCTAAAAAAAGTTGGGACAAGTAGCAATAAGTGGCTGGAAAAAGGAAATTGAGCATATAACAAACAGCTGGAAGACCAATT
>JARVLU010001196.1:20580794-20599943 GCA_031762415.1 Simpsonichthys santanae | reverse complement strand
ATCACGAAATTTATCGTTATCGTGATAATGCTCTGAAATATCACGATATAATTTTTGAGCCATATCGCCCACCCCTAAACAAGACCTCAGTCTTTTCCTCATTAAACTCTAAGAAGTTCTGCAACATCCATGCTCTGACTTCTGCCAAACATTCCACTCAGGAGTTGGTTCACGGAATACCGTTCATCTTGTTTTAATGGCACATAAATTTGGCTGTCATCAGCGTAAAAATGAAAAGTAACACCAGGTTTCTGAAAAATACATTCAGAGGGAGTAAATGGAAGGGAAAACAGAAGGGGGGGCAGTATATATCCCTGAGGTACTCCACATGTGAGAGGCGCTACAGAAGACTCCACAGCACCAATACACACACAGAAGCTTCTCTCTGTTAAATAGCAAATAAATGTACTATTAATGCTTTTGCCCCGTGCAAGCTCAGTCAATTTTTACAGCTCAGTTGAAAATGGGTGTGTAAGTACAATAGGAGACAAAACACAGTAACGCTCATCTCTGACTCTACCTGAGAGGTATAAAGATGATGCCGTTCATGATGTTGAGCTGCTCCAGGATGCTGGCCATGCTGGGAGCAGTGAACTGGAAAACAGGATGACGTAATATCAGCATCACATTTTTTTAAAAAGGAGGCAGAGAAAACCTGTTGGTCTCAGAGTAATCACCTTGAGGGGCATGATGCTGGCGTTGGAGCCGTTCTTGTAAATCTCATTCATGGTTCTCTGCAGAGCTACAGCCTGCTGGGTCAGATACTTCAAATACTCCGAGCTCTCTTTGGTTTTCTCATGAGCCTCGCCCATCTGAGAGGAGAAAAACAAATACAGGTCAACTATGTCTTTGAGAAACTTGGTAGAAACAAATGTCCTGGGTCCTGCAGGACTCACCTGGTTCTTGTAAATGGTGTAACCCTCCTTCTCGTGCTGCAGAGCAGAGCGAAACTCTGCCTTGCTTTCATAAACTCTTGCAACCAGATGATGACTGAAAGAAACGAGGTGATGTAAGAACATCATGTCAGGAGTGTTTGAACTCCAAACATTGACACGACGTAGCTCCACTCACCTGAGGGCCACTTTGAGGGACCGGGGTCCGTGGTACTTTGTGCTGCTGGTCAAAGCATTCTCCAGGAACCGCAGAGATAAATCGTACTCCATCACTCCATGAAGAACAAGCCCAATATTACTCTGCAGAAGACAAGGCAGTCTTTTACATCATTTCATTATTTGTTTAATAGAAATCCTAAAACTGGACTCACGTCTATTAGAGCCATCTCTGGATGGTCCTCTCCACAAACCAACAACATGAGGTACCGAGCACGGTAAAGCAGCTTCAGGGCGGTTGATAGTTGGCCGTTTGCAAAGCAGTACAGAGCCAAGTGCATCTGAGAAGGTCAAGAAAATAAAAAAGCATCTTAATAAAGACATTCAACTACTGGTGATTTAGTTAGAAAGAAATAAAGTCCTGCACTTTATAAACTTACATATTCTTGAATTGTGTTTGGGTGCTCAATGCCGAGGACTCTTTCACTCATCAGGACAGCTTTCTGCTGGTTGCTGAGAGCCTGGAGGTGAACACACACACACACCCACACACACACATCAGTTATGGCAACAACAAGTTGTGTGAAAACCCAGAGTTTGGTCATTTGTGCTGACCTCGGGGTGGTCTCCCATGATGTAATTAAGGCGTGCCAGCAGGCGTAGGCAGGCGCAGATCTCTACGTGCATGGCTCCGTACACGTTGTTGAAGAGGTTCAGAGCCTCGTTGATCAGTTCGCAGCCCTCCTTCAGAAAACCTGGAAATAAGAACAAATAAGTGTGAATGTTTGTGAAGCGTTCACACCACTGTGATCCATTTTTCTTCAGTACGTTTTTCAGCATCTTTCTTGTTCCACTTTCTTTTTTGCCATTTCAACAAATCATATCAAAATGTTCAGCTGTTTCAGGACAGTCTTGTTAGGACTTTTGATATTGGTACAACTTTAGCTTTTTAAATATTTAGCCTTTTCTGCTATATTTTTCTCATAGGAAATGAACAGAGCTCATTTTACATCCTTCAAATCTTTACATCTGTTTACAACTGTTTACAGCTGATTTCACATTTTGTTCTGCTTCAGCTTCTTTCAGCTTTGTGCAAACTTAAACATTTTCAGCTAATTTCAGCTATTTCTTCAGCTGTTTTATGCTCCTTTCAGGTTCTTTCTGCTAACTAAAAAAAATTTGCGCTTCTTCTAACTTCTTTCTGCTAATTTCAGCTTGTTACGCACCTTTCAGCTTATTTCTGCTAGTTTAAGCTTATTCTGATATTACAGCTAGCTTTTAGTTGTTTTTAATGCTAATTTTAGCTTTTCCAGCCAATTCCACTGTTTTTACACTAATTTCAACTTTTATCAGAGTAATTCAGCAAATATGTGCTCTCTCCACTTTCGTCTGGTAATTTCAGCTTTTTGAGCTACTTTTCAGCTGATTTTTTGCTAATTTCAGTATTTTTCAGATAATGTCCACTTTTTATGCTTGTTTCTGCTACATTCAGCTTAACTGAACAAACATGTTTTCTGATTTCTTCTGCTAATTTAAGCTTGTTCTACCTATTCAGCTACCTTTTTAGCATTTCTTTAGTTATTTCAGCAGTTTTCAAATCAATTAAAAAAATTGTGATATCTGCTACTTTCAGCCTCATTAACTTCTTTATGCTAATTTTAGCTTGTTATGCTCCTTTCAGTTTTTTCCTACTCGTTTCAGCTCTTTCTGCTATTTTAGCTATTATTTACCAGTACTGGTTTGCATGCTAATTTTAGATTTTCTAGCTAATTCCACTTTTTTTAGCTCACTTCAGCTCCTTCTGGTAGCTTAAGCTTCTTTCTGCCTTTTCAGCCAATTTTCTGTTATTTATTTAACGAATTTCTGTCTTTTCATAGGTAATTTTCTAAACTTTTATGCTAATTTCTGATTATTCAAACCTAATTCAGTAAATGTGTTGTTTCTGATTCTTTTTGCTAAATTACCAGGTAGGCTTATTCTTCCATTTCAGCTAAATTTCAGCAAGTTTTTCCGCAATAAGCATTTCCACTGTGCATTCACAGGAAATGTAAGTTTCATTAGATATAATCACAAGAAGCTAATCTTTGTTTTCATATTGTGAGGGTCTGACAGCAGCTTACTGATATGTTGTTTTAAAAGTTTTAAAGGTTGTATTATAAATATTATACAAGTAAAAACATTAATGCTCAGAACATTTCCACGTTTGACACCATTTCAAACAGCGTCACCTTGCTGCACTTTGGCCTGCCCACTCTGGAAGAAGTGGAAGGCGTCTGAGGCTTTTGGGTTGACGTGCTTCACGACAGGGAAAATGTTCAGGATGTCCTCCTCAGTGAAGGCCGGCTTGTGGCGGCTGTCGAAGTTGTACTCCTTGAGTAGAATCTAAAAGTTGAACGTAAACCTTTAGTCTCAAATGTTAAAGGAACCACTGACAAGTTTATATAGTGAAGTCAAGGCGGTGAAGCTATTACCTGGATGCCGGTTTTGACTGAAATTTCTCGGAGCAGGGTGATTTTCTGAAGGCCGTACTTCTCCACGACCTGATCGACACTTTCACTAAGAAGGAAAAATAAAATAAAATCACTCCTACTAGCCAAAAAAAAAAAAAGAAGACTTTCCCATTAAGCAATGAGACTCTCACCACTGTAGGGTGAAGTGATAGTAGCTCAGAGCCTCAGAGGCGATGTTCTTCCACAGCTCGCTGGGCGTCAGGCTGGCCCACGCAGTGTTGTCGCCGGCACCGGGGACCCTGTTGCGGCGTTTGCGGCTTTTGCGTCGCGACACGAGCTCGTCTGGAGGCAGGTGGGCGACTGCGTCGGGGAAGGAGCTTAGGAAGCAGTTCAGGAAGTGACTCACAGCCGCAGACAGAGCAGACAGCTCCACACCCTGCGTCAGGACAAACACATGCCAGTAAATAACGTGGATTTGTGTCTTTAAGAAGTTTTGAGATGTTACACACCTGGAGGTATGTCCTGAAGATATGTTTAGCACACCTGGTGATCAGCTCCGTGATTCCTATTCTCTGTAATTAAAAGGGGGGAGAACAAATCTTAAAACTGCAGCGTCGCAGCTGACAACAGTCAGATTTGAGGAATCGGACTCACGTAGAAGTGCTCCAGCTGGGCTTTGGCAGGAGTCTTATCCACAAACTCTAAAACGGTGCCTAAATAGCGAACATTGATGCCTCTCTGGTGCAAGGCCTCAGTCAGGGTGACTCCATCCAGGGGCAGAGCGCTGTGGTCCAAACTGTCTTTAATCTGATTTGAATACACACATTAAAAGTCACACACTGATAAATCCAACTAAAAACACAAGCGTGTTTAATGAGCGTCGCTGACCAGAGACGGGATCTGACACGACACAAGGAAAGCAGCAGAGTCTTTGAGAAGCTGCTTCTGCTTCTGGATGTCCTCAAAGCTGTCGTCTGGAAAACGCACTCCTGATTCAACAACAACACACACACAGTCAATTTTTGTTTAAAAAAATAAAAACATGATTAAAAACTGAAAATGATATATTAGGTAATTTAGCTACACTTTAACCCAAAGGAGTTAAGATTTTTTTTTGAGCTTCACGTTTTAAATTTAATAAAAAAATGCATTTTCCTCAAATCTGGTCAATATTACACTGTTGATCTGCAAAACATGTTTTCCAGTTATTAATTGGAAAAAATAAAAACTTCCAAAACACTCAGAAGGATAAACAGGTTCAAAGCAGCAGTTAAATCTAACAAAATGTTTTAAAGTGTGCATGTTATTACAAATATAAAGGGTTTAAAAAATAAACTTTCACACTTAACCTTTTAATATAAAACAAGTTGTAAGAAGGGTAAAGTTTTGTTTGACCCCCTCACCTGGAGAGAAGATGTCGGGGTTGAAGCGAATATCAAAAGACGTGTTGCTGATGGAGCCCACGGCCTTGCAGGCGTTCAGGACCACTTCACGACTTTTGGGATCTGTTAGTCATCAGAACCCCGAGAGGAAAAAAAAAAAAAAACAAATGTATTAAAAAGGAGCTCGCATCACGTCAACAAATGTAAACAGTTCAGGTTCTTACACCATGTCCACATGAAGGTGCTGCTTTCTGTAGCCTCAAACTGTTCTAGTGTTTAAACTTGATAAATGCTTAAAGAGATAGTCCAACTGTTTTGTGGTGGGTTCAGTGGAAAGAATATAAACAACAATATCTTACCTGTCATAGATCGCTTCGAACAACCTCAAATGGTGTTTAATTCTACCTGGATTGACGAGCTCACCGTTAGCACAGCTGAGCCAAGACTAACGTGAATTGCTGCCACCTTGAAACAACTCCAAACTAGGAATGCACAATGTATACGGTACACAGTAGAAACGATAGACATCTAGCCTATGATTGAGAACTGTATTCTACTGGCTAACTGCAGTAATGCAGTGTCTGATGTAAAATCAGAGTTATCGGATTTAATCGTTGCTTTTTTTTTTTTTGGTTTGCGTAAGTGGCGTTAAAGTCCTTTCTTTGAGAGCTAAGTAGCAAAGCTACAAGCTAATTACGGCCAGATTGCTGTACTCGTATTCGAAAACGTGCAAAACGCTGTGTTCCGTAAAAATTTTTTTTTTTTTTTAAGTTTATTGGACAGATTTAGAGAGTGCATTTGAGCTTTAAAAAAAAGGTTAAACTGCTCTCTGATATGTGAAAAGAACGATGTGTTGTGTGATTTTACTGCGAGGCTCTGGTCAAAGCCACAGAGGAAACTGGTGGCCATTTTGTGTCAGCTCTCCTTAAAGCAGAAGGAGATGCCCACTAGAGGTTTAGGATTAAGTGTTTCAGTGTAAAATGCAGCTCTGTTGCTGTTCATTTCTTAAGTACGAATACTGGAAACTGTTAACAACATATTATTTAGTTTAAAACATATGGCTAAAACTACATCTGATATCTTTTGCACTGTTTTGCACTACAAGAAAGAAGCGTAGTACTTGATTTGTTTAGTACAGTATTTAAAAACTCTCTGGACCTAATGGTGGAATTTTCTTAATTGAGATTATTTTGTGATGTAGCAGTTTTAAAATTAATGATGGCAAAAGGACAACCTATGCTTTTTTTTCATTCCTATTGTAAGTTTTATACCAAAAACATATTGTGATATACAGTATATCATTACCGCCCACCCTTTACAATAGATATCGTGATATGAATTTTATGCCATACCACACATTCCTACTCCAAACCCAAATATTTCACAGCAGTTCATGCAAATGCCATTAAATACATCTTTACATCCCTGTCAGTTTTGCTTTAAGTAGTTTTTCTGGCAGAAATATATTTTTTAATGTTCTATAGCAGGGCTATTCAACTAAACTGCTCAGGGGGCCACAGTTACAGAAAGCCAAGAGCTCAGGGGCCGGACATCCAGCAGTTATTGTCATTAAGTAAGATAGTTTTTTTTGGTTTAAAATCTAGTTTAATTTAAAAATGAACACACTGGTGGGACGAACTGAGTTCACCCGTGAGCCTGATTTGGCCCCGGGGCCACCAGTTGAATAGCCCTGCTTTGCAGGCTTTACCAGAAGTGCAACTGCTAGCTGCTGCTACCGCTACTTTGCAAGGAACCACAGAAATCTACATTAAAAAAAAAAAAAAAAGAATGGAACAATGAAGGCAACGTGAAGTTTTATACGTTTGCACTCTGAAAACGGAGTTATTTTAAAACAGCAGCATTCTACTACTGTACTCGTCAATCTGGTCAGAGCTGAAAATGTTCTTCCATCCGAGGAGCCATCTTCAACAGATAACGGTTTAAGTCTTTTTCACAGAACCCCACTGAATAGATCGACAATAAAGTTTGGACAGCATCTCAGTGAAAACCAAGCATCTTCACCAAGCCTACTGTAGACATGGCGTCAGTCTGAACACCACCACCACTGTAGTCAACAAACAGCCCACAGATCATTCACCGGGAGATTATTCCTTCATTTCAAGACTCATTTGGATTAAACACCACAGCCACTGATTATTCTCCCCACTGGGTCAACCCCGGCTACACAGTGATCACATGCTGGAGATGGGTGGATCAGGTGCCAACAATCTCCCCTACTGCAGGCTGACAGTTAGCAGAGATGGCTAATCAGGTGGAAAGAAGCAACTGATTGAAATCAAATGTTTAATCAGATACTTGACTGACTCTATGCGTACATGCTTGTTAAACACTTAGGCTGTAATAAATTAATGTTTGGTTTACAGCAGCATAATCTCTGATTTGATTTATTTCCTTCTATGCAATTATCCACCAGAGTAGCTCTCCCTGCATTACCGCCGCCTTAGTTTTTGGGCTAATTCTGGACCTACCAACACCAGATCCATCTTCGGCAACTAAGGTCTCCGCCAGCTCTTTGGCCTGAGCTAATCCTGGAATACTTTCTTCAAGCTCCTTACCCTCCAGCTGGCTTTTGCAATGCCCGTTCTGAGTGCCTGCAGGGTCTACAGGCCCGTTCGTTGTGGGCTTTGAGTTTTCTTCACTTTCGGTCAACGTTTGAGAGTCACTTCTGTTGTCTTTCTGGTCTGTGCCATGTGTGGACACGTGTGTGGCGTTACAAGAGTCTGTAGCAGTAATCTGCGTTGTATCTGCGTTGCTTTTTGTCTCTGAGGTTTCAGTGATAGCAGGCGTATCGTTCTTGTTCAAGTCCTTGTTCGACTTTTGATGCATAAGCTGCAACGCTGCCATCTTCATGAAGAGAAGATATCTAAAAATAAACATATAAATACAAATAAAACGGACGGTAACGTTTGTATGTTTTGTTAAAGTTGAACAAAAAAAAGGCTCTGTGCCCACCTGTGCTCCACAAAGGCCTCAATGAGCTCTTGGCGAAGACAAGCCAAGCGATGGCGGTGCTGGCGGGGGAAGCCTTGGCACTGGCTTTCTGCTGACAGCTCCTCTCCACACACAGGCAGGAAGTTCAGGTCCGGAGGGAAGGTACGAAGAAGGTCCAGAATGTAATGTCTGCCATCATTCCCAATGATGCCTTTACATTCAACAGAAGAGCACAACTCCACGGCCTCCTCTTTCTCGTTCAGCACTTTGTGCCGCTGAACCTGCATTTTACAGCACATGCAAGTGAGCATTTAGTTTTTAAAGGCAGAATACAAAATTTGCTCTAAAACTTAAATTTAATATGAGTCATTACTGACCTTCAGCGGCCTGCTGGTCTTATCCAGCAGTTCCAGGTATTTGCTGTGAGAAACAACAGTCTTTCCAAAGTCGATGGAGCCGTAGATGACGCTCTGCTCCTGCTCACGCTCCAGGATGCCGGGGATGATGGACTGGGCGGTGACTCGGTAGCCCCTGTAGTCCACCACTACTGTTCCCAAGGTGTACAGACCATCCACATCCACTGCTCCGTAAGCCCGAACGCCGTTCAAGTCATTAGTGGGTGCGGCGTGGGCGGCTGCGTCGCCGCCCAGCTCACGATAATGGTCCCGCACATCGAAGCCCAGGCTGAAGAAGATGTTGTTCCAGATGAACATCTGCATGCGCGTTTCCTCGCCAGGGTTGATCGCCATTACGTTCCCATCGATTACCGCCATGGCGCCTCGAGTGGCCGCAGCTGCAAAGTCACTATGAACCTGCAGGACACAAAAAAAAAGGAACAGAACATTTAGAAGAAGAAAAGATCTGCTGGAGGAGTCTTCCTGTTAAAAGGGAGTTGTTCCTTCCCACTGTCGCCTCCATGCTGCTTAGGATGGGGGGATTGCAGCAAAGCGCAGACTCGGTGCATTTTACAATGTTTTGTGATTATATTGTGTTAAAATGTGAATTAATTGACTGCCATTGGATTTAAATCTGGATATGAAATAGATGCAAGTCTTAGACTGTTTTGTTTCTTTTGTGCAGTTTCCCCAAAAGGACTTCTGTTGAGACTTGTCCCCACATAAATAATCTGATGTGAACTGTACCTTGAAGATGGCCCTCTCTCTCAGCAGGCGCTCAGGTAAGTTTTTCTGAGGAAGTTCTCTGGTGGTCTGCAGCTCCTCGTTCCAATCTCTGGTCTGAAGAAATATAAACCTCCATTTACACTCTGGGAAGTCTAACGCCACCAGTTTCTGCTGTGGTTTTAGCTGCGCCCACCTGTCCAGGTATGTGCTCCTCGTAGCCCAGGCGGGAGGTGTAAGCGTCCTCAGCCCTGACGCAGTCCATGGCGTGGTCGACCTGCGGTGCGGTCCAGCTGTACACCTGGAAAGGTGTGGCGATCCTCTCAAACGGGTGTCTTTGAACTCTGCAGTGGAAAAAAAAAAAAAAAAAAACTTTTTAAAAACACTAACCCTGAGGCTGCTTTTATATTTGCTTATAAAAACACTGATATGTTGCCTCAAGCTCAGATCCTGACTGTAACAAAGTAATCTCACAGTTAAAGGTCAACGAATCAAAGGATTAACTTCAGAATGCCTGTCGAACTGCTTTAAAGATGAATCCAACAGGAAACAAGAGGAGCTTTTGTAAAGTAAAAAGTGAGTAAAGACGTAAGATTAACTTTGTTTTATTATTAATGCTCAGACACAGTATTTAAAAAAGATAAAATAATGATTTTAGTGACTTGAAACAGATTAATAAATTAATTAAACAACGTTTTCACCTTTTCTTTTGCAGTGCAGTGAAGTTCTTCTTGAAGGCAGGGCTGATCTGGCTCAGCAGCTCCACCAGAGAATGGCTCAGGAAACTTGGGTTGGTTGGTTTTGGGTTGAATGTGTAGGTTGTAGACCTGAGAGGCACACGTATTGCATCACATTAATCCTTTCATTTTCCAGAGAAATTGTCCCGAAACACCAATTCATTATATACCTCAGATAAATTGGAGGCCATCTTAGAACGGCGTGGTGCTAATGTTTGAAATGAAAGTAAGGTCAGCAGGACTAACGACTAAAACTCATCGCTGTCTGTGCAGACAGTACGTCTACAAGAAGTTTTGATGCAGACTGTGATTGATTCATTATATTTTGACCTCAGAAATACACAAAAACACAGTAGAAATAATTTCAAATGCAAACTATTCATTTGTAACAGTTAATATTAAGAAATGAGTTCAATTTGTCCTCCAGTAGTCTAAGTTTATAGCAGAATAACAAGTCAACCATAACTATAGGATTTATCAAAAAGGTTTTTGTTTTGTTTTGTTTTTTCATTTGACCTCTATTTATACAAATTAATCCCACTGAGCCTCGGGGACTCATTTACAAAAGAGACCTGATTTTAACCAAGAGTGATGACAACAGTAGACAACAAAGACAATAACAGATGATCATGAAGGATACCCCCTCTCCCTCCCACCAAGGAAGTCCACTGATCAACCTGAGGGAACCAGATGAATAAACATTGTGTCATTTCAGGACGCTTGGATTCTCATTGGCGTTGTCCTTGGCCATTCCCCGACACCCCTCGAGAACGTTTACGGATCTCAACGGAGGGAACTGGCTGATTATTCCATCCTTATCATGACTCCTCCGGGAGTGTCCTTGGACACTCTCACCGCCCTTGTCTTCCCCTCTGCGGAATGTCTACGTCCCCATGTGCTTGTATGTGCGGGGTGGTTTTTTTTTTTTTTTCCATTATGAAACTCGTGTTCACTTT
This sequence comes from Simpsonichthys santanae, assembly GCA_031762415.1. Taxonomy (NCBI): domain Eukaryota; kingdom Metazoa; phylum Chordata; class Actinopteri; order Cyprinodontiformes; family Rivulidae; genus Simpsonichthys; species Simpsonichthys santanae. The sequence goes on along the minus strand of JARVLU010001196.1, from coordinate 20,589,299 downwards.
CACTACTTTTTTGTCTGTCTAAACAGATCTCACTTGTGAGTCTTCGAGGCTCAATGTGATTTATCTGTCTAAATAAAGGCTGAATGAATGCAAAAGTCTTAATCCCAGTCTTAAAACTGGACAATGTGTCAGCCCTACGGACAAAACTGGAAGTTGGTTCCACAACAGAGGAGCCTGATAACTGAAAGATCTTCCTCCCATTCTGCTCTTGGAAATTCTAGGAACCACGAGGCATTCATACTCGTACTCGAGGCAGACTCAACGTGGACTCCAAGTGGACATCCGCCAGCCATGTCCGTGCAAATATCAATTTTTACGACTGAGTACGTGTCCTCTGTGTCGCACAATAAACTGCCTGGCGACGGACTGTTTTGGATGCGACACCAATCACTCTCTCTGTGTTCCGAGCAACCAGTCGCAAGGTTGTGCAACTGGGAGGGTCTGGAGATTCCCTGGTGTGCTGGTCTGATGTGTGGGCTGCAGGGCCAGAGCTCCCTATTTTTCTTTTTTTTAGAACTTTTTACTAACAACATATAAACACAGAACACCGCTGACGCTGCTCCTGAGCCACCCTGCTTCTACCCAGGGTTGCCAGCAGCTCTCGTTTTTTTTTTTTTTTCTCTTTTCCCCCACGAGTCGAATATGCAACAAGACCTGTCAATCAATCCAGCAGGCGTGTCAGCAAATGACCAGTTGGCGACCTCAATATGTCCCGAAGATAAACGCCCCTTACCTGCAGGGCTGGGCTGCACCCCATCACGGTGCACGCTCGAGTATGCAGTCTCAAAAGTCTGCGCACAGTGCGCACTGAGTCTGCGCAGCTCACTGAGTACACACAGTGCACCTCAGTATGTGGGGGGGGCCTTAAGCCTGCAGTCTGAGAGCAAAGTGCTCTGTTAGGAAAATATGGAACAATAAGATCTGGAATATATGATGGAGCTAGGTTGTTGAGGGCTTTGTAGGTTAGAAGTAAGATTTTAAATTCTATTCTGAATTCAGGACTGTACCACTCAGTTGATGTTTTTTTTCTGAAAACTCCATGAAAGGCATGCACTTTATTATGAAGACCTGTTGGCTTTTGCTGCTTCTGAACTGTACTTGTATAGCACCTTTCTATCCTATCAAGATACTCAAAGCTCTTTACAACACAATCTGTGCCCCTCATTTACTCATTCATATAGCACTTTACTAGATCTATACAAATAATAATCAGTGATTTATCACATTCAGACACCGATGGGACACACATAGGAGGCAATGAGGGGTTCAGTGTCTTGCCCACGAGTACTACCAACTGTATGTGCATGATACGCGAGTCAGTAAGATGTCAGAATAATCAACATCCAAAGCCTGAATCCTTCACACAACATTCCTGAATGTGTTTTTTAATCAAGCTTGCACGCAATTGTGTGATAATGATGTTGTGTTTGCTGTTAATGGACAAACAGTTCAATTAAAGAACAAGTAAGAGCTCCAGCTGTAAGCTGCAACGTGAAGAACTTGTATATTGATAACTAGCGTCCTATCTGCTGGTGGAGATTGTGAAGACATTTCCACGATAGTCAGAGGTCAAGCTACAGAGAGAATACAAGTTCAGGTGTTTTTTGTTTTGTTTATTACCTTTTTTGAGATGATTTACTGACCTGTCCAAACCATTTAATGATAAGAGTAGAAGACTTCACCAGTACCACTCATTATTTATCTGACAGAAGTGGTCTAAATAAAAATAAGTCAGAATCCCATGACATTTTCTGTTCTAAACATTTGTTCACCTACTGTGTCTTATGGATGCACAGAGGGACAAGCTAGGGGGAGAACGATTTAATATTTATGTTACTCAGAGGCCAAGCTGCAGCACAGACAAAATTTTTAATAAAAGTGGTCACCGGTGACTTTGACCTTTGACCTTGAAGTGAAGAAGGCTCATTCTTGACCCAAGAGGTGTCCAGCTGTGCAGTTTGATATTTCTAAGTTGAAATGATTTATACTTAAACCTCCGAGAAGAAACCATCCCCAAACAAGAGACAGACAGTGCCACAGAACAGGCATATAAAAAATATTTTGTAATAAACAATTTACAACAGTCTTAACTAGTCAACTAGTGTGCTGCTTGTCCAACTTTAGAAAATAGCTCTGAGAAATAGGATAAAACAGATTATACCTGTACTCACTTTAATAAAATGTTTCAATTAAATTGCTAAAAAAAAAATAATCATCCAAGCTGCCGTTTACAGTCTAATCTAATTACAGCTCACATTTAGTTGAAATTCAAAGTCAGTATTTTACTAACAGATTTATAATTTATCAGTTCATGTAAAACAGTGCACTTGAGAATCTGCATCTCATTCACCAACGATCTAACCGATAGACGCTGTCGAACAACGTTCGATCTGAAGCCTGCAGGGCTCAGACGATGACGGCAGACCCCGCAGCAGGGCGTGAACAGAGCCGCAACGTCAACTCACTGGTTGAGGTAGAAGCCCCGTGTGGAGGCGGTGACGCTGACGTGGCGCTCCTCCACCGTCACGATGTTCAGGTACATGAGGTCGCCGTGCATCTTCCTGTTCCCAGGCGGAGGGTTCCAGCTGCTCATGGTCAGGACCTTCAGGCACTGCATGGGCTGGTGACGACAGCACAGAAAGAAAGATGGTTCAACTGATCTTCCATTACTGACACATCTCGAGTTATGCACTTTTATTTTGAAAATCATACAAAGCAGAGGGTGTGTCACACCTTCCAGTCCTTGTTCTGTGGCTGGAGGGGCACCACAGGGCGGTCTTTGCTGCCCGGCAGGATGTGTTCTGGGGGAGTACAGTCGATCTGTTCCAGCTCGTTGCCCTTCTTCTTCCTCTTACCGCTGTCTGCGACCAGATGAAGGAGAAACGTTTGGGTTAGTGAGGCTAACGTGAGGCTGCTCGCTCTCTTCTGTTAAAGAGCCACGCTGTGAAACCTCTTTGGTCTGGAGACAGCAGAACACCTCATTCAGCTGCAACACGGTGTATGTAGGTCCAAATAATTTACACAACATATTCTGATGCATGCTCAATAATCCAAGTAGAAAAATCTAAAAAAGTTAAGTCTGGTCCTCTGGACATTCAAGAAACAAAACAAAACAACAAAAAATTGTCTGAAGAAGTCTTTCGGAGGAAAGACGAAACGTTTCTACAATTTTTTTGTTTTGTTTTTTGAATGTCCAGAGGACAGACTTAACTTTTTTAGATTTTATGCAACGCTTTTGCTTCGATTTGAACGCAGATCACTGAGAAAAGTCTAAACAAAAAGAGACATTTATTTATTTTAAATGTTTACCAATTCTTCATCTCTTAAGCACAAAGGAAGCTAAACGCTAACTGTAGCATTGCAGCTGCTAAATGGTCCCTCACTGATGTCACCAACACTTGTTAACCTTTAAAATCCTTCAGAGAGGACAGAAACTCTCTGTAAATGTGTCGTGTGAATCATAGATGATCCAACAAGTGATTTGAACGGAGTGGAGGAGCCAGCCTCCAGTCTGGGCCTCAGCAGAGTCTTACCTCCGAGGTCTCCGTCAGTGAAGACGCTGAGGAAAGACAGGGAGTTGCAGTCCACTCCGTTGTAGGCGTCCGAGGGGTCCAGGCTTTTCAGCAGGTCTCTGATGTGGCGCACATGAATGCGGGCTTCACGCACCGTGTACGGCTCTAGAGGATAAAAACAAAATGACAAATACACATTAAAACCAGTTTCCTTTATAGAGTTAAAACACTTCAGCAGATGTTTAAAGCTCAAACTGTATGGAGTTTGTCCAAGCTTCTCTTCATGTCACATTACAAATCTTATACGTCTTCAATAGCATTGGTAAATATAGCAAACAAAGAAAGTTGTCTTGCACCAACAGATTTTAATAAATTACCAAAATATAATTCTAGAATCATTTATGTTTAGTTATAGTTACAATTAGCCCAGTAGATGCCACTTAGGTCCCAGTATGTGTTGCAAGATCAGTGCAGGTGGCACGTGTGGTTAGCTGGTGTTCTCTGACTGTCCATGCTGCTGTGAAATTGATACAAACGACTTGTTTGTGCAGCGACTGAAAGCTTTGAGCACTACAAGCTGGCAAGTAATTAACCTGATCTTTGTCAAGACGCGTCTGTTATTGGAACCAAGAAGTAAGTTCTAGTACTGTACCAGTGGTGTGAGCCCCACCCTGCAACTATTAGGACCCTCTAATCCAGGGCGATTCAACTAATTGCTCAGGGGCCACAGTTACTGAGAGCCAAGAGCTCAGGGGCCGGACATCCAGCAGTTATTGTCATGAAATAAGTTTGTTTTATGGTTTAAAGCAGGGGGTGCTCAAACTTTTTCCCTAAGAGGGCCAAATTTAAGATCTATCAGAAGACTGAAGGATGTTCTCTGTCTGCTGGACCCGGTTCTGGACTGCGGTCTGTGAGGGAAGCTGCTGCGGTCCTTATTACCATCAAGCTGCTGACTGGACCGACTAACAAGACCGTGATGTTGAAAGAACCTCACCGCTTACTGAATCACACTAGATGCATTTCTTTTTCAACTTTGGCACCTTGTTTTTTAGTATTTTAGTAAAATTTTTAGTATTTTTGCTGCATGCTTTGGTATTTCTTGTTGTTTTTCTTCTTCTTTTGGAGGGGGAGAGTCGAGACGGTTCTTCTCGTCCTAAGCATCTCATTGCACTGTTGACCTTACCTAGCTCCAATTGTTGCATCATGAACAGGTCAAAGTCCTCCATTAACTGGGCTAAAAATTAAATATGACGACACCGACTCATTTTAATTGTTGAAAATACACTTTGTTCTCTTCAGAGTCTGACCTTCAACCACTTTGAGCAGTGAGCCCTCCTGCAGGCCCTCAATGGACTTGAGCTCTGCAAAGTTGTCCAGCACGTTCCCGTCCAGCTGCAGAGAGAAGCAGGTGCGGTGGCAGGTGTCCTCGCGGTCCATCAACACCTGATGGATCTCCTGCACCATTTCCTGGGGGGACACCTGATTAACAAAAGAGATTAGGATTAAAGTCACTGAGCAGAAGCTCGTGCGGTGCTCCAAGAGCGCGACTCGCTTCACCCTTTGTTGTGACAAAAAGGATTTTACCACGAACGCGCTGCGATTCCATTAGCAAGCTGTCTCAGTGACACGCACAGCTGAGGAGCTCGTCAGTACCTGCAGGTCAAACGGCTCCGTTCCCGGCGCCTGGATCTTCACGGTGAAGCCCGTGTCCTGGATCACGATCACTTCCTGCTCGTTGGACTCCTCCCCTCCGTCCGCCGTCCCGTTCTGCTTCAATTCGGGCTCCTCCATGCGCTCGTGAGCTCCGACTTCTTTCACCATGGCTGTATTTGCACTATGCCCTGCAACAAACAAGTTCAGATCACTGCAATTTTAACAAAATATCTCACAAACCAGTGAACAGATTTAATTAAACTTGGATAAACGTCTACAACTGATTAACTCTGAGGTCTACTTGATTCACGATGGTTGCCACAGCCAGCTGACCCTACCTAACACAACCTGGCTGTATTTCAGTGAGTTTTCCTGACAATAGCCTTATATTTGGTGTGGTAGTAGCTGAGCCTGATCCCCCAGTGCACGCTGAGTTAACAGGTTGCACAAAATCTGGTTAAATTAAATTTAAAGACTTTTTGATATCCTGTTGCAAAATCTCTCATGAACCACTGAACAAATTTTAAAGAAACTTTAGGGAAATAATCATTAGATTGATCTTCAACTAATTAACTTTGACACCTAATCCATTTCAAGATGGCTGCCACAGTCAAGTGAGCATAGAAAAACACAAAAATGGCTATAATTCAGTCAGATTCACAGATTGTGCTATAATTTGGTGTAAATGTAAATGAAGCTCATTCACAACAAAAACTTCAAGTGCTGCTTATTGCATAAAAAAAAACTTTGCTTTAAACTTTAACATTCACTCTCAAGAGTCAGCACTGTTTGTCTGTTAGCAAAATATCTCATGAACTACCGGAAGGATTTTATTGAAACTTCCAGAAAGTAAACACCAGGTGAACATCTACGTCTATTAAACTTTTGATATCGATCCAATTCAAGATGGTTGCCACAACTAACCAATTCTAACCAAGACAAAAATGCCTATGACTCAATTATATTGATATTACCGTAAGCTAAAAAATATATATTGTGGTAATAGTGGAGTCATTCTTAACGCGTAATGGTGAGTGATGAAAGAAGCAACAATCTCTGTGTTGTTTGGATGTAAGCTGATGGACCACAGAAAGGTTTTAGAGCACATGTATCAAACTCAAGGCCCGGGGGCCAAATGTGGCCCTCTGTGACATTTTATCTGGCCCCTAAGAGAATATGTGAAACGCAAAATACTTTTTTCTCTTGAATTGTTTCAGTAATATTTGATTATGATGTCAAAAGTGCAACAGAGAACATCAAATGAGACCAATCAAACTCTTTTTGAGGAACCTGTGACCAAGAAAAGATGTTGGGTATCAAACTTGAGTTAATGTAGATTCTGAAACTGGCCCTTAGTTTAAAAAAGGTTTTAATTTTGGCCCCTTTGGTAAGCGAGTTTGACACCCGAGAGCTTCTCTGACTCCATTAAATATGACTACTTTACCCACAAGATAATTAAGGAGCGCTATATAAATAAACGGAATTGAATTAAACTGAATAACTGTTGACATCCCAACTATTAAAAAAAAAAAAAAAGCTGCTAGGAGGGGGAAAAAAGTGCTGGATCTGAATATTTATGAAAAATTAAAATTGTTTCAACACCGACACCCCATGACAAACATGACGTCCCAGTGACTTTCAAACCCCAAAATGCATTACGGCAAAGACTGGTTCATCCCAAAGGTCCAGTCCCCCGGCACAAACAGAGTAATATTGTGTATGTTGTTCAGTGTCAGGGCTGTGATCAGTCTTATATCAGGAAACTAAACAGATGTCCCTGCACAGAAGATCAACATCATCAGGCCAGGACTCTGCGGTCTACACTCATCTGCAGACCAGGAGTCACTCTTTCAGGGATGAAGATGTTCACATCCTCGATAGAGAGGAACAAGGGTTTGATAGAGGAGTGAAGAAGGAAGCCATATTTGTGACAAGAACGCATTTGTTAAACAGGCGGAGGCCTCCGTGTCCAGTTGTCCCCCTCTTACAGTGCTGTTATTGCATCACTCAGCCCTCTGGGAATAGCAAGCAGCCATCAGGGTGCTAACAATCTACTGTCAGGCTGATGGTCCTCCTTTTACATGTGAATAGCTAGTTCTGGATGTCACCAGCAAAATGGTTGATCCACCATGAGAAGGTGCTATTTATAAGACTGGGTTTGTTGCAGCTCCTCAGACTGAAGACGTCTTTTGGATTAAGGACAAAACGTTTCAACAAAGAATCTGTCCAGAGGACCTGACTCAACCTTGTTGGGTTCAACACAGATTTGACAAAAAAAAAGAAGTTTACTTTCAATAATCCATTTATAACACTGAATACCACAAGCAATAAAGCAGAAACTCTAAAACACAATCATTTTTAAAAAGTCTGACAATAAGTGACCTGCTCATGAAAACAACCAGTTGAGATGGACCTTGTTGCAACAGACTTGAGACCTTTACTTTGAAGAGAGCATCATTTAAATGAAAAGCATTTGTTACAAACATAAAGAGCTCAAATACTAAAAAAAAAAAAAAAAAAAATCTAAATGTAGCTGCAGATAAATGTTCTCAAACCTTTTCTAGATCAATACTGTATTTGTCTTTTGTGAGTTCAAGTGACTGGAAAATGTGTTTTTGATCTGCATGAAGCTGAGGCCAACTATGTGGCTGCAGGACAACTGTTTTCTCGCACAGGGACAACTGCTGCCAGCAAACGTGTCCTTGCTCACTGCTGAATCTACAGCGTCGGGGTTACCGAGGATGGGGGTGGACGGGCTCCAGAGCAGGCCGGTGACCCCCGGGAGGGAATGAACACGATGAAAAAGTGGAGGAGGCCACGCTCTGAATAACAAACACAACAGCTTCGGAGAGGTCACACAAGTTAGCGCAGCAAAAAAATAAAGCAAAAGCTTCGGGTCGTCTCAGAGGATTCGTTTTCAGCGTGAAGGTTTCAGCCCTGATCAGACGTGATCACCTTTTCCATCAGTCTGATAGTGTTTCAGGAGCGAACAGGTATACAGATTTTTCACAGCTCACGTGTAAACTTCCTGACAGATTGGAGACAGCAGTGAAACCAGACAGCTTCACAGTCAGGTATGAATCGAGCATGTGCTGGATATGACTCTCAGCTACTACCACACCAAACGTTAACTCAGCAGCTGTTTAATTCCCTGAGTTACAGCCATTTTTTGAGAGCGTTGTTGCTTAAATGGTAAATGGTAAATGGAGCTTACTTATACAGTATAGCGCTTTCTAGCCCCCATGAGGAGCCCCAAAGCGCTCCACAGTACCAACCATCCACCCATTCATACACACATTCATACACCGGTAGCGGTGGCTGCCATGCAAGGCGCCAGCCA
>JARVLU010001196.1:20507476-20519759 GCA_031762415.1 Simpsonichthys santanae | reverse complement strand
CAATATTCTAAACAATGTTTCTAAACTCTAAACGCTCTAAAAGAGCACAGAATGTCATGATTTCAGCTCCCTGCCTCCGCTGCTCTCAGCCACTTGCAAGCGCTCTTGGCCACGCCCACTTCGCTCATTCTGCATAGAGAACAGTGGATCAGCTGCTGCAGAAAGTTTATCCTGCAGTGTGGGCTGCACAGAGATGCAGGAGGTCGCTCTTTCTCCAGCTTTGTGGATTGCACAAAGGTGCAGCAGGTGCTAAATACTTAAAAAATGTATTTTAAATGAAAATTCCATGCCGATCGTGCGGCTCATCCATCAATCAGCCATAATGTGTAGTGTCCAGTCGTATTTTGAAAAACTGCGATAGCGCGAGTCCGCGATAAACGAACCTTGATGTAGCGAGGGACTACTGTATTCTACCCAAGGCAAACACGACTCATAAATGGCATACAAGTGAAATAAAGTCACAAAACACACACCACGGGGTCTAAAACTGCAGAGTTGAAGCCAATCTGGCTTTGACTCTGGCCAATCAATAGTCTGCAGTTTGATGACGTCAAACCTTCTGCTTGACATGGCTCGCTAGGAACCTCGGCCAATAGGGCCCTAAGAACCGAGCTAAAGCGGGATGGCTCACCCAGCGTAAAGACTCTGAAGCTGTGTGGAGTAGACCCAAGCAGGGCCGAGTCGAGCCCATGGAAAAAGAACATTTCTTGAATTAGATAGCTAAAGAAAAACTCAAACTTGGACTCATTAGATCATCACAACTTAGCTTGGTGTTGGCTAGCGTAGGCGCTAACAGCTATTAGCGTCTGCACCTTTAAAAAAAGATCCAGACAGGTCTGATTTGGTAAACCTCTGAGCTAAAATGTCAGACTGTAAAGAACTGATACAGCTCATCTCCGATCCAACCGATCAAATGTTTTTATCCAACAGTTGGTCAAACCAATTCAGCCAATGACCCAACAGCTGAGTTATCAAAAGAACCCAGCCGTTTTTTGTGCGTACCCTCAAACAACAAACAAAAAATTTAAATACATTTAAAAAAAGAATGAATAACACATTTTTTTTCAGTCAGTTGTTGATCCACTCGTCAAGTTGTCCCTCTGACATACAGTGATTTTTTTTAAATCTCCAGTGATTATATTTGAATCCTACTTGTTTTTTTTAATAACTCACAGGTGTGGCTCCTGGTTATATGGGAGGATATCCTCAACAGCTCTATCCAGGTACAATATTTATACTGTATCCATAAGTCTAAGATGTTTTTTTTTTTTTTTCTGACAAAAATAAAAGTCACATTTTTCTTTTGCTGAGGACTTTTTGCGACTGTCGTAGCAGTTTGTAACATTCTGTACACGTCTATTCTTGACTATCAGCTCTCTGTTGCAGTGATGGGTTGTGCCATACATCAACCTGAAACATGATAAAATAATATAATGTAACTTTAGAAGGAAGAAGTTAAAGACAAGTTATTTCCTAAAAGTAAAAAAATTCAGTGTTTTTACATGAGGACACTCGTACATTATAAATCTTACTGAAATAGAGTGTTTTAGTGATTAACTGCTTAAAGTTGGCAGCTTTTTCTTTCCACTTTCTGGTCAAGAAAATGAACCCACTTCTATGACAGAGCTTAATTTCATGTGTGGCATTAACCTGCTGGCACCTGTGTGACCTGTTTTTGATGCTGTTTTCAGGTGGATACGTGCCCGCACCGCTGACTCCCCAACAAGGTACCAAAATGTCACATCTCATCCAAAAAGCACGGCCTTGTGAGGTTCTTGTGAGTGAGCAAGAACCGGTTTATTCTCCGCTCGTTTACTAATTCATCTAACATGAATTCTATTAAAGTCGGGGGAGGACGGCAACAGGTCTTGGATTAAATTTTAATTTGTGTTTGTCAGATCAGGCTGCGTGGACGATCTTTATGGTGGCTTCATTAAAAGCAATATACCCTGATGCATGCTCAAGCAATATACTATGTTGGCCTTGGCCACCATAGATTAACTTTTGCCCACAGGCCACAAAAATCATTTGAGAAAACTAAACTTTTAAGCACTATAAAGCTAGAAATCAGTTTCCTCAAATGATAAGGGTCATCAGTTTATATATAGGTATGGTGGCGGTCATAAAATAACCTTTCTTACGCCTATGTAGATGCACACCAGAATGTAAGTCCATACCTCACACATGATACGAGTAATTCATGCTCACAAGATTCATGGACAGACTGACGGAGGGCGTTTCCAGTTCCCCTTTTCGTTCCGTAACGGGGAACAATAACTTGACTTAATGTGTAATTCGCATTGTTAAAAGCAGCTGCTGGTTATTGAGGTGAAATGTTTAAGGGGTCCGTGTTTTGTGAGGAGTTGCTGGCTGGAAAACCTGATGGGTGACGTGAACAAAATCGTCTCCACCTGAACTACTTTTGGCAAATTTACTGTGATTTTCCTCCAATTTTAATACCCAGAATACGTCTATAACAATTTACCTGTAACAATTAAAATATAAAGATGCAGTTTTTAAAAAAATAGATGCAAACAGAGAAATTAAAAACATTTTAGAGGTAATGTAGATAATTTTGAGAGTAATATAGGTAATAAAGTCCCTGAGGCTCAATGGGGACTAAGCTGTATAATAAATAAAGGTGTGAACAGCTGACTCAGCTTTGAAGAAGTGATGCTTTTCCTTCCATTTTAAAATGTGTCAACGCTGTGAGTTTATTCCAGGTTTCTTGAATGTTGAGTAGCAACAAATGTCTGACTCTGCTTTTCAGAAGTTATACGTTTGACAAACCTTTCGTTAATTTCATGTTTTTGCAGCCAAGGCAGCAAAGTACGGTCCACTGCAGAGCTTCCTTGGTGGAGGCGGAGGAGGAGGCGGAGGAGGGGTGTACAGGGGTGAGGAAGAGTCTTAACGCTTCTTTTATCCTTACAAGAACTGCATTTCAGTGTGAAGTGTTCTAAATTCACATTATGTTCTACCTGCAGGTGGCATTGCAAGATGCCAGGGGAAATACTGTGGCAGGAGGAAGTAGAGGATCTCTGCAGATCCAGTGACCTCAACAAACCATGGTGCTACTGCATGATCGAGAATGTACATTTTATACAAGAACCAAGCCCCAATAGACGACCTGCAATGTTTGTTACTTGACTTCAGTGTCTGTTTCTATTCAAACCCACCGACCCAGAATTTTGTACACGCTCTGATGTATGTTACTGATTGTGCCTTTTAATCATCGATGTGTTCAAGTTAATCTGCTTTAACTCGTTGTACTCCGCCGGCCGACCTAAGATATAAAGTGTGTTTGTGTCCCTCTCTGTTGCTGCGTTTGAGTGTGTGTGTGTGTGTGTTGTTGTAGAGAAACAAATCTTAAAAAAATACTTTTCTTTTGGTTGTAATCCCTAAAACAAGACAATCGGTCTCACCTGGCTGCACAGAGCGTATCACCTTGAGAGGGCGTGGGTTGGTCCAACAAAACAAAAAACAAAAACGGATCAAATCAGGCTCCGCGTTTTCTCCGACTCCATTTTTAGGCCTGTTGGGAGTAAATCAGCAGGAGCTGCAGGGCTCCGGCCAACCCATCTGCTCTCTGTGAATGTGCTGATTCTAGTTGCTGTGCAGTTCAGTTGTCTCTGCATTTTTTAACGTTGCCAATTTTCCTTTTTTTTTTCTTCTGCTCTTTGAATCTAAAGACAATAAAAAATGATGAAAAAACAGAACATTTAGTTGAATCAGACCCGGTCAGACTTTAGTGTGTACATAGGCGGGCTAAACAGAGCCCTTCTGTTTGCTTCTAATGTTTAGCCTCATTTATTTTCATGTAACTTGTCATTACAAGATTATTCAGTTTATTTTGGTGCAACGTTCTTTGACTCATAGCTTTTATGATCAGGAAAGTGTGAACATAAATCCAGAAGACTCCTGCATTTATTCAGTGTTATTATTTGTATTAATGCTGTGTTTAATGTGTTTATGTGAGGCATAAAGTCCTACTGTTCATTTACTTGAGCTGCTTTTACCAAAGCTTTACTGACCAAAGGTGTCTGAGCGTTGTTTGCCAAGTGACCACATCTCTCCGTGTAACTTTGTACTGTACTTTCAACTAATCTGGTTTTCAGCTGGCTTCAGTTTCTTCACTCGGTGCTGCGTGAGAACGTCTTTGAGCCTCGCCGGGTCAGAGTGGGTCGTACGTGGCGTGGAAGATGCCTCATCTTTATTTAAAACTGTTTCTAGAAGGAAGAACTGTGTGGTTTTGCACTTTTTTTTTAATGTTCCACGACACATGTGAGTTCGTTCCCCAGATATCCTGGCAATTTATTTACTTCCAACAAATTACCAAATAAACTGTGTTTAAAAAAAAGAAAAAGTGCTTCCTGTTTATTTCTTCTCGTGCATTTGAAAACATCAACCAGCTGGATTAAAAACCAGCTGATGTAGAGGTGATTCAGCTTTTTCTGCCTTAAATAAAAACAATAATGTATTTAGTGTTAAAGCCTGATATGTGTGCTGACTTCAACATAACCAAATAACAAAGGGCAGACATTCTGCCAGCGTCTGCGACGGAAAACTCTGTCCCAGATGGAAATAATGAACACAAGCTGTTCTCTTGTGTTCTCCTGGGAGAACCACTGACCCAAGATCCACATCCTGCAAAACAGAGCTTACCCTGTTGTTCCATCTGCTGGAGCTTATCTCATGATGTCCCACACCACCAGTGTCTCTGTGGAGCAGACCCAGCATGGGTACAAGATCCCACCATTCCTAACAAAAAAAAAAAAAAAAAATCCTGAAGAAAACAAACTTTGAAACTTGGTGCCAAAACAGTTAAACCAGCTTCCTGTGCTGCGTTCAGGTGCCGAAAGCAAGAGCAGGAAATGCAAATTCCCTTTGCTACACAGTCAAACAAGTGCGTCCTAATGGATAATGTTCATTTTTGCATGTTTGTCATGCGTACATCCACACAAACAGCACACATCAGCGGCTCTTTAAACTATATTATTATTATTTTTTAGTCTCTCGACATTTTACTGAACCACTCGGTGCTTCTCCAGCTGTGGGTGGAGGCTGTCTGATTCCCTCCTCTCCGAGTGGACATAAAATGATGCATTCATTAATTGGGGCGTGTCCGTGGTTGGCCATCCCGCGTCTTCCTCTGCCCGGCTCAGAGACCTCATTGGTCGGCGGCGGTGTTGACTGAAGCCTTGCTGAAGCGTGCGGAGCGACCGACACGCAGCGACTCGACCGCCGGTGGTCGGACACCGGTTCTCTGTCGACTACAGGCGGCTGGCTCTCCCCCGGAGCTCAGTGTCTTATAGACTGAATGAGGTTGATGCTGCTTTGCTGCACCTGGAAGGACGAACACATGGGAGAGGAGGAAGGTGAGGGGCTGCTTGTTTGGGTGTTTGCCACCGCCGGGGCGGGCGGTGCGTCATGAAAACACGGCGATGCGCAACAAAAAGTGGCAGTAATATACTGTGTACAGTTTTCTCGTTTTGCTTGACGTCTGCGGAAGAGATACCAGCGCTGTCGGGGTTATCTGCAGGAAGCTTCGGGATGTGCACGCACCGCCACTGAGCCATGGTTTCCTCAAATGATGCATTCACTGTCTGCATGCAGAGATGACATCCATCCCTCTCCACATACACAGACAGTGTAATGCATTGGATTTAGATAAAATGCATAAAAATGCAAAATGCAGGCTTTTACCTATTTCTAAGTAACAATACTGTGCAAAAGTACCCGACTTTAATATTATCAGTGATTGTGAGCAATAGTTCAGGCATTCTGAAGGTCTTAAGTCCTTTAAAAGAATTAATCCTTTTCTTATTTCTTTCCATTCATTACTAGATCCTTTTCAGAGGATTGTTGTTTGTTAAGCCACTTAACAAATGAATTATTCAGACAACTCAAAAGAACCATTGTTGTGTGTACATAGACGACTCAAAAACACAAATTGCATTTAAATTCTTGGGCATTTTGTTATTAGCAGCCTGTTACAAAGTTCATAGTTGTTCCCATTTCTAGAATACCAAACAACACAATTTGAAAACATGTTGCATTTATATTGTTGCTAATATGTACTAGTGTAATGATCCTTAAAGAGTTGTTTCCTGTTGCACTCTTACTGGTTTTTATGCATGACATGTTCGGCTTGTGCAGCAAGGGGAAATGAGTATGGGGTGTGGTTTTTCTTCTTCATCTGTGTGATGATGGTTCTGGAGGTACCTGTTGAGTGAGGCCCAGGAGCTCTGCTTGGGTTTCGGCGGAACAGTGGCTCGTAGCTAGCTGATCTGTAATTATTGTATTGTACCTGAAGAAATTGTTGGCAAGAGCAAAGCGTCTGGTGCCTGAGTGACGGCGACAACCTTACATTGGTGTCAGAAGTGGGAGTAACTTGCTACCTTCAGAAATTTGTCTTACCATCTCTATGCTGATGACATTCAACTGTTCTGTTTGTTTCTATGATTCAGAATTGCACAAGTTAGCTGAATTAGTAAACTGTGTTTCCCATATTAAAGCATAGTTAGCTAACAACCCCCTTCAGTTCAATTCTAGCAAGACTGAAACCCTGGTCATTGCTCCTGAACAGAAAGTTCCTTGGATCAAGCAACACCTTGGTTCTCCGGGCTCCTCTTCTCAGTCGAGCCTCAGAAACCTTGGAGTTCTGTTCGACCAGTCAACGTCTTGGGACAAACATTCAAAACTTCTGGAAAAAAGTTGCTTTTACCATTTGAGAAATATTTCTAAACTGAGGGCAATGTTATCTAAATCTGACCTGGAGATGATTATTCCTGTTCTTATCTCTTCTCATTTAGATTATTGTGATTCCCTTTTTACTTGTACAGTATTAACAAATCTGCCATCGCTCGTCTCCAGTGGGTCCAGAACGCTGCTGCGAGACTTTTAACAGGAACTAATAGAAAGTCACACATTACACCAGTTTTATCTTCTCTTCATTGGCTGCCTGTTGAATTTAGAATTAATTTTAAAATTTTAGTCCTAACTTTTAGAGCTTTAAATAGACAGGTCCCTGTATATCACTGAAATGTTGATCCCTTATTCCCCTTCAGTCTTCAGCCAAACCTTCTAAAGGTTCCTAAGACCCGTTTTAAAACTCGAGGTGACCTATTCTTTCAGGCCGTAGCCCCCCGGCTGTGGAATGCCCCAGTCTCTTCATGTGACCATCTCTGTTGAATACTTTTAAAAGGCAATTTAAGACATTTCTATTCAGCTTTTAACTGTTTGCTTACTGTTGCTGTTTTTGTTTCATTGTAAGTTTGTACTGTATCTGTAAAACACATTATGATTTTATTTATGAAAGGTGCTGTATAAATAAAGTTTACTTACTTACTTAATACAGTATATTGTCTCTGGTTTTCCAGAAATAGCAAATTACATGTTTTAAAGCCACTGTCTAACCAAAGTTTAATTTTCTTACTTTATCTTTAAATACAGTAGCTACTTTTTGTTTCCAAAATTAGTTGAGAGATTTATCCTATGCTATGAAGGTGTTATGACTTTAGAAAGAGGCCGCTCAGCAATAATGTCTTTAAGGGGTCTGGTCAAACCTGGTCGAGTTCCTCTATGTCAGGTGCACTTCAGTTTTGAAGAGCGTTTGCAGCGTTTCTTGGTTGGTTTCTTTATTTCTTTTTTTTTTTTTTTTTTTTTTTTTTTTTTTTTTTTTTCCATTTGCATCATTTTCCTTTTGCATTCGGTATTGATTTTTATTTTATTTATTTATTTATTTATTGTTTGTATGTATCATTCTCTATTTTCTTTGATTGCAGTTTTTTTCCTTTTTTTTTATTTTTTAAATTTTTTATTTTTTGAACGTTTTTCTGGTGTGTGTGTTTTGGAGTTTGCATCTTTCATGTGTTTGCTGCACGTTTAGCTGTTGCACCACGGTAATGTCGGCCACTGTAAACAGAAGCTGTGAAAACCACAGACTGGAGAAAACCATGGACATAAACATTATTATTATTATTATTATTATTATTATTATTATTATTATTATTATTATTATTATTATTATTATTATGTGGAGAAAACATCCGTTATCTCAAAGCGCCACCGGAACTTCTGCGCATGCGCCTTATACACGCAGCGCATGTAACCAAGGAAGTCCTTTGATTACGGTTGCTATGGGAGGGGCCGGCGGCTCTCACTCTTAGCCGGGCTGTGTCGTCTGAGAGTTGAAGGGTTTGTTCTGCTGAAAGCCTGTTGATAGGAGCAAATACAGCCGACCCACAACCATTATTATAATACATCAGCAGTCTTTGTTCGACCATTCAAACTGGTCAGGTGAGTACGAAACTACACGTTATACAGATTTAAATATGATACAGGCCTCTGTAAATGTTAAATTGAGGTGTGAGATGTAAGTTTTCGTTTTGATTTAAGATAAAAGCTTACTATTCCTGATAATTTTCAATCAATCGCTTTGGCTTTTTTTTTAGTTCAATAGTAGCCTATTTACTTTACTCTTAGGTGTGTTGTTGACTTTACAAGTTAGTTTTTTACAAGTTAGTGTCAAGCTTTTTGCAAAAACTTGGTATTAAGATTCATTCAGAAATGTCTGTTGTGCTTTTTTTTTAGCAGGTCATCATAAAAATTATAATCTAACTCGGGCGTGTCAAACTGTTGAACATAACGCCCAAATTAAAATCATGGTCCAAGTCATGAGCCAGTTGATATTTGTCAAATCATTTCAATAAACTGACCTTGTTTTCAGAAGCAATATGTCAAATTATTCATTTAGATTAAAAAAAATAGCCTTGTTTTACGACATTACATAGAACTTAAAACACAACTTATTAATTACATATTTAAAAAGGCATTTTTATGAGACTTAATATCAAAAGTTCAAAATCCTTTATTTGCCATTTGTGCACAAACCAATAACAGGCACATTGGAATTCTTGTGCAGAGCTCTCACATTCACGAAACAACACTAAATAAAATAAAAGTAAGAACAAAGGATCTATTCACACTGATACTCCAGGATCTGGTGGGCCAGTTTTAATTATATCAAAAACTATTTTCTTGTGAGCCAGAAAATTTGTAACACGGGCCATTTCTGGCCCCAGAACCTTGAGTTTGATACTTCAGACCTGACTAAACGATGGCAGAATTCAGCTTAGTCATGCAGAGACCTCAAAGAAGGCGCTGACGTTAATGTCTGAATTCAGTGAACTGGTAGAAGTACATACCACCCATGAGTGGTAACCAATGTGTACGTTTCTGTGTAACAATACATGCATTTACTGTTCCTTTTGAAGAAATAACTGGACATGCACCAACAAGCAGGTCAAAGGGAAGAGCAGGAGGAGGTGACTGGACTGGTTTGTCAGGAATCTGAGCTCCAAGATGGACAGTGAGTCTCAGCTTACATTAATACTGTGAAGAGGGCTCATGTTTCAGATGTAATCACGCCACGCCCAGTGATTGTCTCATTTGCCACTTTTTGTATTCATAAAGAATGAAGGAGGTGACTGTGGAGGGTCAGAAGGTGTTGCTGGTCCGGACTCAGGGTCAGTACAGCGCCGTTGGGAGCAGGTGCTCTCATTACAGTGCTCCTCTAATTAAAGGTAAACTCTTCATTTGCTTTTGGGTTTTATTTGTGTGTGCATAAAAGATGTGTGTTAGATCTGAAGTGATGATGTCTCAGGAGCACTGGTTGGAGATCGAGTAAGATGTCCTTTTCATGGAGCCTGCTTCAACGTGAAAACTGGAGACATCGAGGACTATCCAGGCCTGGACTGCATACCCAGTTATAAGGTTAAACCCAAAACCAGCCAGTCTTTTCTCTGTTCACAAAAATATAATTCAACAGTTCAGTTTAGTTCAAAATGTTTTTTTTTTTGTCTGCTGGTTTTCATTCTGGCAGTACAGAACTTACAAACAGAGGGTTAAATTTCAATATATTACATTTTAAGTATCATAAAATTATCCAAAGAAATACATCAAGATCTCTTCAATCCTCCAAAAACACAACTCTGTTTAAAATCTCTTTTAGCATGCATGCTCTAGATTTGTCTTCTTCCACTACTTTTATCATTTAGCTGTCATTCATCTAGTTTTAGCATTTAGCTTTTAGCATTTAATAAAGTTTAGGTTTTATAGCCACGGTTTTGCTAAGTTTAGCTTTAGCATTTGTTTTATTTTTTAGTATTTGCTTTGTCAAATATAGCTTTAGCATCTTTTTTTGCTAATTCCAGCTGCTGTTTTGTTCATTTTAGCATCTGTTTTGTTGTTTTAGCTATCGTTTGGCAGACTTTAGCTGTAGCATTTGTACTGTATTGCTGCATGTAGCGTGTGTTTGGTTAATTTTAGCTATTCAGTTTTTCAGTTTATTTATATAGAATGAAGTTGTCTCAGGGAGATATAGGTACAAAAACATTCACATACATACAAAAGCAAATTAGTAAAGTTCTCTATCTAAGGAAGCCAGCAGACTCGATGTATTGCCGCTTCGCCGCAGTCATCCTGAGCAAGCACAAAGGCAACAGGACAAAAACAGTCCAAACATTAAATAGGTTCTAGTAATATTTCTAAAAGTGTATCATCTGACAGGGAATCAGGGGTAGTAGTAAGAAGGATGGTGTGAATTTTCTCTCTAATTTAAATAATTTTATTTATAAAGAATCTCATCACTGCTTATAGTTGTAGGGATACATGGTTCAACTGGATTTTTTGTTAGTCTAGCTATAGTACTGAACAGAAACCTAGGGTTATTTTTATTCTCATCTATTAAATATTAATTATTCATATACTGTATTCATAAAAGAAATCTCAAAATAGGCACCACTCCTTTTCACAAAATAGTTCAGATGCTGTTTTGTCTTGGCTTGTTCATGCTGAGGCTTCAACACACTTAATTGTAGGTTTATAAAAAAATTGAATGACTTATTTTGGGATAACTAGTGTTTGTTTGTTTCCCCTTCATTTTAGCCTCTATTCTGCTTATTTGAACTTTAACAGCTCAGTTTTTGCTTCTCCAACAAATTTCAGTAGTCGTTCAGCGTTCATGTTGAATTTTTGAAGAAAATTTGCATTTTCTCTAGTTTTACTTTATTTGATTTATTTTACCAGGTCAAGGTTGAGAAAGGCAACGTTTATGTCACCATAAACAAAAAGGTAAGCAATATGAGTTGTAGGCTCTTAAGATAATAGTTTTTTTATGCTCTAAAGACAAACAGAACAAACACATTTTGTTTCTTCCAGTCTCTGAATTTAAGCAGGCGGGTGAAGGAGATGTGCACAGTTCAGCCTGACACCAAAGAAACGATTCTGCTGATAGGAGGAGGTGAGATTTCATAAAGATAAAAGAAAATCTGGATGTATTGTAGCGACTAAGTCTAATGTTACTGCGTTTGATTCACTAATCAACAATTAATTTAAATTTGTAATAAAAATGGAGGGCAGAGGTTATAGAAAGCTTTGTGACTTCTGTCATTTCAGGCCCTGCCTCTCTGGTTTGTGCCGAGACGCTTCGGCAAAACGGCTACCAGGGTCGCATCGTCGTCGTAACCAAAGACAGCCTGCCACCGTTTGACAAACCCAAACTCAGTAAAGTAAGTGTTTAGAACAGAAAAGGGTTTGTTTTCAAGTCCTTGTAAAGAAGCAGATCGGCTTTCGTTCACTTGTCTTTTTTAGTAAAAAGCATGATCTTTTTCAGGCGATGAACGTGGAAAGCGGCAGCATCCTCCTCCGCTCATCTGACTTCTAC
Source organism: Simpsonichthys santanae (assembly GCA_031762415.1). Lineage (NCBI taxonomy): Eukaryota > Metazoa > Chordata > Actinopteri > Cyprinodontiformes > Rivulidae > Simpsonichthys > Simpsonichthys santanae. The sequence goes on along the minus strand of JARVLU010001196.1, from coordinate 20,508,034 downwards.
CAACAGCATGGCATAGAAATAAGGACGGGGAAGGAGGTCAGAGACACAACGGTTCACATGCACTTGATGCTTTGTTAATATCACCCACCACTCTGAAAGTTGCCTGTGTCTGTGTTCAGTTGTCCATCTGTTAGCAGAATATCTCATGAACCACTGCGTGATATCCCGGTTTATTCTACAAATATTCAGGTAAATTTGGTCTGGTAGTAGCTGAGACTGATGATCCCCATTATTTATTCTGAGCACAGATTGTGCGAGATTTTGGTTTAAAATTTTGAAGGATTGAAGGATTTTTTTTATTGTCATACCATCTCACATTTGCATGTTTGCGGTACGAAATTCAGACTCAGGTCCCAGATCAAGAAGCCTAACAACTAACAAATTAATTATACTGTATACTGTATACTGTATATACATACTGTATATGTATATATATGAAGTTAAAAATAAATTTAAGATAAAAATTAATTAAGTGCAGCTCAACTGTTTCTGAGCCTGGTGGTCTTGCTCTGAATGCTCCTCAGCCGCCTGCTTGAGGGGAGGGGCTGGAACAGACTG
>JARVLU010001196.1:20475038-20489171 GCA_031762415.1 Simpsonichthys santanae | reverse complement strand
ACATCCTATGCTTTTTATTTTTTAAATTCCTATTGGAAGTTTTATACCAAAAACATACCGTGATATATATCGTTACCACCACCCATCACAAAACATATCGTGATATGAATTTTATGCCATATCGCACATCCCTAACGTGCAGTATTAAACAGGAGAGTATACCAATGAGCATTTAAAGTGTTTAAATTTAATATTTTCCTCATCTTCAAGTATCTTTGTTCCCAGTGTTTGTTTCACACGATGACCTCGTACGTTGCTTTGTTTCTGTGTTTTAGTTGGCTGACGGGCTGCAGTACATTTTTGCTCATGTGGGTCAGCTGACAGGCATGTATCGCTACAAGTACAAGCTGATGAGGCAAATCCGGATGTGCAAAGACCTAAAACATCTCATCTACTACCGATTCAACACTGTAAGAAAACTTGGTGTATTAGAACAGATTCTTTGCCAAGTTCTCTGCACTTTGAAGCTGTATTCAGTAATCTTATGTTTTTAATCAGGGTCCTGTGGGCAAAGGTCCAGGTTGTGGCTTCTGGGCCCCTGGCTGGAGAGTGTGGCTCTTCTTCATGAGGGGCATTACTCCACTGTTGGAGAGGTGGCTCGGAAATCTCCTGGCCAGGCAGTTTGAAGGCATGGCATCATATTTTCATTTTAACTGTGGTGCTGTGATGCACGCACGTAAAGATAGCAAGTGAGAGGAAGTGAGCTACTTTATTTAATCAAATTTATTATTTTTTACCTCCACAGGACGCCACTCAAAGGGTGTGGCCAAGACCGTGACCAAACAGCGTGTGGAGTCCCACTTTGACCTGGAGTTGCGTGCTGCAGTGATGCACGACATCCTGGATATGATGCCTGAAGGTATCAAGCAGAACAAGGCCAGAACCATCCTGCAGCATCTCAGCGAATCCTGGAGATGCTGGAAGGCAAACATCCCATGGAAGGTCAGTGGCTCACAGTTATCTTCCACTGTAACTCTATATGGGAGGGTTATTCCTAGTTCTGTTTAATCTATTACTCAATACTGTTAAGTTTTTAGAACATCATATTGAAGAAGCTTGTGTATTTAGATATAGTTGATAACTTGGTCATTATCAAGAATCTTGTAAAGATAGTTAAAAGTCATGTTTTCAGGTCTTATAAAGACGATGTAAAATGCAGTCTTGGTCTTTTTTTAGGTCCCCGGCCTCCCCACTCCCATCGAGAACATGATCCTACGGTACGTGAAGGCCAAAGCTGACTGGTGGACAAACACGGCTCACTACAACCGTGAACGAATTCGCCGAGGAGCTACCGTGGACAAGACGGTGTGCAAAAAGAACCTGGGCAGGTTGACACGTCTGTACCTGAAAGCTGAGCAGGAACGACAGCACAACTACCTGAAGGTAACACAGCAGGGTGTTTTTTATTTATTTCGCTGATTTAAAAAAAACTGGTGTTTAATTTCTTGCTGTAGTTGTCCTTCTTGTTCAAATTAATGCACTGAAACTAGACAAAACAAAAGAGTGTAATGCATATAACAAAATCAATGTCCTGTTTTAAGGAATCCTCTTAAAAAGGCACACTTGCATTGGTTGTGTAGAAACTGGAGGAATATAAAAATGAACACGGTTCTTTTATTGCTCACTGCAGTTGCAGTTGGCCCATCACTGTTCAGATATTGGTTCTTCTGACTGTAAGGACTTTTAAGGAACCTAACAAAATGTGTTTTATATTATCTAAACAGTTTAAGCATTTTCTTTAACCCTTTTATTTTTTTAATTAAATTTTGTATTTCTTCCAGGATGGCCCCTATATAACAGCAGAAGAGGCTGTGGCGATTTACACCACCACGGTGCACTGGCTGGAGAGTCGGCGGTTCTCTCCCATACCTTTCCCCCCATTGTCCTACAAACATGACACCAAGCTGCTGATCCTGGCCCTGGAGAGGCTCAAAGAGGCATACAGGTAAACATGTAGAGGATATGGTCTACTCTATCAGCTGTCTTTCCTACTTTATTTTTAAGATTTATTTAATTTGTGTGTCTTGTAGTGTGAAATCTCGTCTGAACCAGAGTCAGAGGGAGGAGCTGGGTTTGATCGAGCAGGCCTACGACAACCCTCACGAAGCTCTGTCCAGGATCAAACGTCACCTGCTCACCCAGAGAGCGTTCAAGGAGGTCAGCACAAACAAGTGCAGGCGTTTAGTCACAGACAAAAATATTAGTATACATTTTTTTTTCATTGTGCAACTTTTAGAGCACAAAACATTTGGTAGAAACTTACTCAAAATGATTTGACATTTTTCTGTTCAGTTTAACAGCAGGAAAAAATGTATGACCCTTTTCTGGGTTTATTTAAAAACTAAACTTATCTTTTAATCCTCAAAGTGTTTGCTTGAAGCTTTCATTTATTCATACAAGTTTAATGTTTTCATTTTAAAGAGGTTCTTACATGGATGGATTGCTTACAGCATTTTACAAAATATGGAAATTACAGGGTCACAGCGGTTTTGTCATAGACAACAGCATCTCTAAAATTAATACAAAGTATTAATACTGAACTATTAAAAATTAAAAATACACAAATACTAAAATAATGATTAAAAAGTGCATCAAAATCCAACAAAGTTCAGTCAGGTCATCTGGTTTCTTTTTTTGTTGAGAGGTTTCGTCCTTCATCCAGAGGACTTCATCAGTCCAAGGAGCCACAACAAACTCAGTCCCACAAGCAGGACACTCGCATACATTGGCTATGGCCGCCTCAAAGGAGTCGACAGGGGAGAGAGGGGGCCCCAGAAACCATCTTATCACCAGCAAACTGTTTGGTCCACTATGTGTGAGTGCTGCTTGTGGGACTAAGGTTGTTGCGGCTCCTCAGACTGATGAAATCCTTTGGATGAAGGACAAAATGTCTCATTCAAAAAAAAAAATGAAACTGTCCAGATGACCTGACTGAACTTTGTTGGATTTTTTAAACTGGATTATTGAGCATGAACTTTGATGCATCATAATACATTGAACCAATGTAGAGGGGTACTTTTAGTAGCAAACGTTTAGTACACGTTTTCATTGCTCATTATAGAGCTTGGTGGAAGCTGGCAGGAAATACCTATGATAACTTTCAGTCCTTCACTTTGGTGCAGTCAGCCAGCAACAACTGAAGGAGCTCTGAAACTCCTCCAGGGCATGAAGTGGGTGCACAATGTTGTTCATTATGGCTTTTATTCTTAGCCTCCTCACTTCAGCCACCTGCTCAGCCCACTCCTCAGTTACTCCATTAGTGGAGCTCATGTTTTTAAATCAGTTTATTTGTTTATCTGACATGTGACCACCCCAAAGCACAGGCTACAACAGTCCTGTAAAAGGAGCTCAGCTGTAGTACAGTCTGCTCTGACTGTTCTTGTATGTTTTATTCTCCTGTTTCAGACATTTTTCTTCTGTTGCAGGTTGGTATCGAGTTCATGGACTTGTACAGCCACCTTGTACCAGTGTACGATGTGGAACCTTTGGAGAAGATCACAGATGCCTACCTGGATCAGTACCTGTGGTACGAGGCAGACAAGAGGCGTCTTTTCCCACCATGGATCAAACCTGCCGACACTGAACCACCACCTCTGCTGGTCTACAAGTGGTGCCAAGGTAACATGTGCTTCAGGTTTTTTACTTTTTATTTATTTTTTCAATACACAACGTTCTTTAACATAAGAGCTCACGGTGTCACAAGTATTTATGAGAAGAATAAAATTGCACAATGAAATAAGTTACACATATAAGTGGAATCCAACTCAATTCAATGTCATTTAGAAACGACTTCAACAATTTGACATTTTATTATAGTACATTTTTGCGATACTCCACATCCCTCACTTACTTATTCATTCAAATACACCATTCATTCACCACCTCGGACCTCTACACTTCATAATGCAGGGGCAGAGCGCTTCGCATCATGAAGGACTCCACTCATCCTGCACAGTCAATTTCAGCCCCTCCCCTCAAGCAGGCAGCCAAGGAGCATTCAGAGCAAGACCACCAGGCTCAAACAGTTTCTTCCCTGCAGCTGTGAACTCAAGCTGCACTTAATTCAGCTTCGTCTTACTTTTTTTAAAACAACTTTTTTGTATTTATTTATTTGTTAATTATTAGGCTTCTTGATCTGGGACCTGAGTCAGAATTTCATACCATAAACATGAAAATGTGAGCTGGTATGACAAAAAGTCCTTGAAATACAGATAATAAAAGTAATAAATATAATAATAATATAAATATATAAAGTAATAATAAAATATAATAGTAATAATAATAAATAATTTATTCGAAAGCTCCATATCAGTGAACCAGGTACCGCGGTGCCCTCTGATGTGTCATGACTATAGTCTGCCATGCTGGTTGTCTTAATTGTTCAGTTCGCTACTCGTGTTTTGAAATTTGGTCGTTAACCACTTGCTCCAGTCATTCTAGGGACATCTTGGTGTGATTATGTCCATCCAGATTTCCTTGGCGTTGTTTTTCAAATTTTCTAGCAGCATTTTGTTTGACTGATGTTAGCTTCAGTAGCTAATCTAGCGACTATCTTCCTTTTCTTTCCCGATATCTTTGATAAGAGTTTTTTTTTTTTTTTGTCTTGTATTTGCAGTCATTTTGTAAGATTTTATCCAAGTTTGAACGGTTACTATCATTGTCACTTCATTTCTGGCTGAGCTCTTTATCGATGCTGCCTCCACCTCCATCGTGTCCTTGCTTTAGGCTTTGTGTTCAAATGTTTTATAGTGATATCATTTACTTCACTGTGGAAATAATTGGTGTATACATCTCAACTGTCTAAATTCTGTTTGTTTATTTCAGGCATCAACAACTTGCAGGACGTGTGGGAAACTGCAGAGGGAGAGTGTAACGTGATGCTGGAGTCTCGCTTTGAGAAGATGTATGAGAAGATTGATCTGACGTTGCTCAATAGGCTGCTGCGTCTCATTGTTGACCACAACATTGCTGATTACATGACAGCCAAGAACAACGTGGTCATAAACTACAAGGTAGACATGTTGATGTATTTTAACACAAATTTTCTGTTGCTGCTGCCACGTTTTTGTTGGTATTTAAGCTTTTTATTTCATTGTTCTCGTAGGACATGAACCACACCAACTCCTACGGCATCATCAGGGGGCTCCAGTTTGCTTCATTCATTGTTCAGTATTATGGCCTCGTTATGGACCTGCTGGTGCTCGGATTACACCGTGCCAGTGAGATGGCTGGCCCGCCCCAGATGCCCAACGACTTTCTCAGTTTCCAAGACACCACCACCGAGAGCGCCCATCCAATCAGACTGTACTGCCGCTACATCGACCGCATACACATCTTCTTCAGGTGGGGTTGAGTTATCAGAGGGTCAACTTGTTTTGTTTTGCCTGACGATTCAATAAATTAAAAGTAGTGACATCTCATTTGTTGATTCTGCAGGTTCTCAGCCGATGAGGCCAGGGACCTGATTCAGCGGTACCTGACGGAGCATCCAGACCCCAACAATGAGAACATAGTGGGTTATAACAACAAGAAGTGCTGGCCTCGAGATGCTCGGATGAGACTAATGAAGCACGATGTCAACCTGTGAGTTTATCACAAAATACTTAACCATGCAGGTGTTTTATTGGAAAATAGGTCATTCTTTGAAGAACATGTGACTCATTCACGAGGTCGTCATAAAGTTTGAGAAAAGTCTTGTCTTTATTTGTCCAGTGGGCGAGCGGTGTTTTGGGACATCAAGAATCGCCTGCCCAGGTCTGTGACCACTGTGCAGTGGGAGAACAGCTTTGTGTCGGTTTACAGCAAAGACAACCCTAACCTGCTCTTTAACATGTGTGGCTTTGAGTGCCGCATCCTCCCCAAGTGTCGCACCAGCTATGAGGAGTTCACTCACAAGGATGGAGTCTGGAACCTGCAGAATGAGGTGAGCGTAAACTCCAGTGTTGTAATAGTTTAACAGGGCAAATATAGCAAAATTACAAACAATAAACCATTCATTCAACCTTTATTTATACAACTTAATCCCACTGAGCCTCGGGGACTAATTTACAAGCGAGACCACCACCACTCGAACAGATCTAAAGTTTTTTGTTTTTTTCCCCTGGTGCAGGTAACTAAAGAGAGGACAGCGCAGTGTTTCCTGCGTGTGGACGATGAATCAATGCAGCGCTTCCACAACAGAGTGCGTCAGATCCTGATGGCCTCTGGATCCACAACTTTCACCAAGGTTAGAAAAACTCTTGACTCCCATAAACTACGGTGGATGAAAAAGGAAACGAAAGAGAAGCCTTTCAGTACAAAGTGAAATGATGAGTCTCCTGTTTTTACTTCCAGATTGTAAACAAGTGGAACACTGCTCTGATCGGTCTGATGACGTACTTCCGTGAGGCTGTGGTCAACACACAGGAGCTCCTGGATCTTCTGGTGAAATGCGAGAACAAAATTCAGACGCGTATCAAGATTGGTCTCAACTCTAAAATGCCCAGTCGCTTCCCTCCAGTGGTCTTCTACACTCCAAAAGAGTTGGGAGGCCTCGGCATGCTGTCCATGGGACACGTGCTCATCCCACAGTCAGACCTGCGGTACGGATGCAGCGATGTGCTCATTTCCTCTCTTGTCTGTCAGTTTGTTTGACACTTGAGCAACCAGGTCATTTTGCTGCTTCTCTTTCTGCCAGGTGGTCCAAGCAGACTGATGTAGGCATCACTCACTTCAGATCTGGAATGAGCCACGAGGAAGACCAGCTCATTCCCAACTTGTATCGTTACATTCAGCCGTGGGAGAGCGAGTTCATTGACTCGCAGAGAGTCTGGGCCGAGTACGCCCTCAAGAGACAGGAGGCCATTACCCAGAACAGGTACGCTCTGAGTCGAATCAGCTTGTCTGTTTTAGAAAGATATTCACAAACACAAAAAAATGTTCTTTTTGACTTGTTTTGACCCAAGTCTGTTAAAATATCTCTGCTTTGCTCCAGACGCCTTACTTTGGAGGATTTGGAGGACTCGTGGGACAGAGGAATACCTCGAATCAACACACTTTTCCAAAAGGACAGACACACACTGGCCTACGACAAGGGCTGGAGAGTCAGGACAGATTTCAAACAGTACCAGGTATAAAAAGATGTTTATACTCTGAACTGGTCAAGTTTAAGAAGATTTTATGCAGGTTTTCCAGCCTGTAAACATTATGGGTCCTTAAAGTGTTTAAGGAGACATTTTGTGATCTTGTTGTCTCTGTCTTGACTGCAGGTGCTGAAGCAGAATCCGTTCTGGTGGACTCACCAGAGACATGACGGTAAACTGTGGAACCTGAACAACTACCGCACAGATATGATCCAGGCACTGGGTGGTGTGGAGGGCATCCTGGAGCACACGCTCTTCAAGGGCACTTATTTCCCCACCTGGGAGGGTCTCTTCTGGTGAGAACCTTTAACACAGAGATTTTCCATAATATTTATTTTATACTAGAGTAGTCTCTCACTTATCTCGGGGGTTATGCTCCAGACACCCCCCGCGATGGATGAAAATCCTCGAAGTAGGGACGCTGTACTTATTTGAGTATTATATGTATTTTCAGGCTTTATAAACCCTTCCCACACTCTTGCAATGTTCTTAACAATGTTCTAAACGCTCTAAAAGAAATAGTGGTTCGGGTCGAACTGTTGTATGTCTCTGGGACATGATAGGGAAAGACAGCTCCACCCCCTTCTTTCTCTTTCTTTGCTGTGACAGACCGCCTCGGAAAGAGAAAGGGGGTGGGGGTCTGTTTTATACCTGAGTGAGCCGCACTCAGCCTCTCTCTCATCTAAACTGTTTCACTCTTATTTTTCCACCTAAGCATTTTCTCTCATCTTCTACATTTGTTCATCTGATCTGTTCATCCCTGCTCCCTGAGCAGTAGCGATGAGGAAAGACAGACCCCGCCCCTCCTTTCTTTTTCTGAGGGTGTCTATTGCACGCTCACCTGCGACAGACCGCCTCAGAAAGAGAAGGGGGGGGTCTGTCTTTTCCCATCACCACTTGTGTGTTGTGCGTGAAAGAGTTGAGTCCGCGAAAGTCGAACCATATCGAGGGTCTACTGTATTTGAATGTATTGATCACACCTGATTGTCTTTTGTGGCTTCAGGGAAAAGGCCAGTGGTTTTGAAGAGTCCATGAAATGGAAGAAGTTGACTAATGCTCAGAGATCTGGTCTCAACCAAATCCCAAACCGTCGCTTTACTCTCTGGTGGTCGCCCACCATCAACAGGGCCAACGTAAGAACTAATACCAGATGATTGTAAATATTATTAGTACACATTTAGGAGTTTCTTTACTGATAGCATCACATTTTTCTTATCTTTAGGTGTATGTGGGTTTCCAAGTGCAGCTTGACTTGACAGGCATCTTCATGCACGGCAAGATTCCCACTCTGAAGATCTCCCTCATTCAGATCTTCAGGGCTCACTTGTGGCAGAAGATTCATGAGAGCATCGTCATGGATCTCTGTCAGGTTGGTTCTAATTATTTACTCATATGTTTTTTTTTTTTTTAACACTTCCCATAAATTGAACTTTTTTGTTGTTGTTGTTGTTTTGTTTTCCAGGTGTTTGACCAGGAGCTGGATGCTTTGGAGATTGAGACTGTGCAGAAGGAGACCATCCACCCCAGGAAGTCGTACAAGATGAACTCGTCCTGCGCAGACATCCTCCTCTTTGCGTCATACAAGTGGAACGTCTCCCGACCATCTCTGCTCGCTGACTCAAAGTAGGGTTTGTGAGGAAATACTGACATCACTCCAAATGTGGTTTTGACTGGAAAACTGTCAGTTATGACAATGTTACTACTTAGACAAACACTGTTAGTTAGTTCCATAAGTTAGCACAATAAAATGATTATTTTGTGTGAAATAAAGAGCCGACCTCCTCCCACAGGGACGTGATGGACAGCACCACCACACAGAAATACTGGATTGACATTCAGCTCCGATGGGGAGACTATGACTCTCATGACATTGAGCGCTACGCCAGAGCCAAGTTCTTGGACTACACCACAGACAACATGAGTATCTACCCCTCCCCCACTGGAGTGCTCATTGCCATAGACCTGGCTTATAACCTGCACAGGTGTGGATGTCTTTATGCACATTTTCTTGGCCTTTTGCTATAAGATACATTTACACTGTGAGGTGGCTCACCCTTCATCATCATTTATATTTGTATAATAGTGTGAATATTTAACAAGCGTTCATACTATTGTGATCTATTTTTCTTATGCACGTTTTTTGGCATGATTATCGTCCTTCAGTTTTTAAGCTAGTCCAACAAATCATAAATCAAAACATTCAGCTCTTTCAGGATAATCCTGCTATGACTTTTGGTATTGGTGTAACTAGCTTTTTGAAATATGTAGCCTTTTCTGTCTTTTTATTTATTTTTTTTTCCTCATTGAAAATGAATTTGAGCTCATTTTACATCTTTTAAATCTTTACATCTGTTTACCACCTTTTACTGCTCATTTCACATTCTGTTCTGCTTCAGCTTTTCTCATCTTGTGCAAATATAAAAAAAATTCAAGTACTTTCAGCTGTTTCAGCCGTTTTGTGCTCCTTTTCAGCTTGTTATGCTCTTTCCAGCTTATTTCTGCAATTTTCAGCTTTTCTACTGTTTCAGCTTCTATTTAGCTGTTTTTATGCTAATTTGCGTTTTTTCATCTAATTCCACATTGTTTGCACTCATTTCAACTTTTTTCAGCCTATTTGAACAAAAATGTCCTCTCTGCTTCCTTATAATTTCACCATTCTGTTTATTAATCTACTTTTCAGCTTTTCAGATAATTTCCACTTTTTTGTGCTAATTTTGCTTTTTTCTGCCTGATTGGGCAAACATGTTTTTTCTGCTTTCTTCTGCTAATTTAAGCTTGTCAGCTACCCTTTTTTTTAGCTGATTTCAGATAAATTCAAGTGTTTCTTGGTAATTTTTTCTATTTTCAGTCTAATTAATTAATTTATGCTAATTTCTGCTTGTTATATTTCAGCTTTTTTCTGCTAGTTTTAGCTTTTTCTGCTCTTTCAGCTACTATTTAGCTGTTTTGTATTTTTCAGCTAATTCCACATTTTCTTTTAGCTAATTTCAGATCTTTCCACTTCCTTCTGGTAGTTTTGAGTGTTTTTCTCCATTTTCAGCTACTATTCAGTTTTTTTAAGCTAATTTTCTAATTTTTATGCAAACTTCAGCTTATTTAAACCTAATTATCAATTATGTGTTCTTTGTGTGTTCTGCTGCTCATTTAGGGTTAGTCTTCCATTTTATCAACAGTTTAGCATGTTTTTTTTTTTATTGTTTTTATTTTTGTAGCTATTTTCAGCTGTTTTTCCAGCAATTTCTTCTGCATTAAGTATTCACACTGCATTTTTGCAGAAAATGCAATTTCTCTAGTTTAAAACTCACACTTCATGCAGTCACGTGTCCTGATTTCTAGTTTTGCTGCTTCGTACACTTATGTTAATAATAATCAACTCTTAACTGATTGCTGGTAGCGTTCACTAGATTTTGACACCTGCTTGTTAACCTTTACACAAATGTTCCTCACTCACCTTTAACATCTTCACACAAACTTCTCAGATTCCTGTACATGGCTCTTAACAGTCAACAGGACTGACGTTGGGTTAAATCACAGTTAACTGTACATGGACCTATGAGAATATTGTGGTAATCTGTTTGGATTTCATGAGAAAATAAACCTCAGCTCCTCATTTAATTAAATTTATTTATTTTCTTTAGTGCGTATGGTAACTGGTTCCCTGGAGGAAAGCCTCTGATCCAGCAGGCCATGGCCAAGATCATGAAGGCCAACCCGGCTCTTTATGTGCTCCGAGAGCGCATCCGTAAAGGTCTGCAGCTCTACTCTTCAGAGCCCACTGAACCTTACCTGTCCTCCCAGAACTACGGTGAACTCTTCTCCAACCAGATCATCTGGTTTGTGGATGACACAAATGTGTACAGAGTCACCATCCACAAGGTGAGAGCTGTTGTTTTAACCTAAAGAAGTGTCTGAATATGTGTGAAATAAAATAAATCCATTCCTTTTAAAACAAATCTGTTTCTACAGACCTTTGAGGGAAACTTGACCACGAAGCCCATCAATGGAGCCATTTTCATCTTCAACCCCAGGACTGGACAACTCTTCCTCAAGATCATTCACACGTCTGTGTGGGCTGGACAGAAACGTCTGGGACAGGTGCTCACATGTTTGTCTCCAAGTCTGTCACTTACATATTTCCACACCCAATTTATTCCACAAAATAAAAGATTACACACCTTCATCACATCTTATTCTTTGGCATGTCTGCCTAGATTTTGGTCATATTGGAATCGTCTTTTTTATTTTTGTTGTAGCTGGCCAAGTGGAAAACAGCTGAAGAAGTTGCTGCCCTGATTCGCTCCCTCCCCGTTGAAGAGCAGCCAAAACAGATCATTGTAACCAGGAAGGGGATGTTGGACCCTCTGGAGGTGGGACATCAGGATGCTTATCAACTGCTATATGAACCAAAGTCCTTTAAAGGTATTCTGTTGGTTTATAAAGGTGCAGCTGTAACGTTTGTTCTCTGTTTAGGTCCACCTGCTCGACTTCCCCAACATCGTGATCAAGGGCTCGGAGTTGCAGCTGCCTTTCCAGGCCTGTCTGAAGGTGGAGAAGTTTGGAGACCTGATCTTGAAGGCGACAGAACCACAGATGGTCCTGTTCAACCTCTACGACGATTGGCTGAAGACCATTTCGTCATACACAGTGAGTTTCACCCCTCCATGAAAGACAGGAACCTAAGAAAACTTCATGATTTATTTTAATTAGCCTTCAACTCACTCCCTTGTGTAAGTAGTTTGTTTTGTCTCTTCTTCTAGGCCTTCTCCCGTCTCATCCTGATCCTCAGAGCTCTCCATGTCAACAATGACCGAGCGAAGGTGATCCTGAAGCCCGATAAGACAACCATCACTGAACCCCATCACATTTGGCCCACGCTCACCGATGAGGAGTGGATCAAGGTGGAAGTGCAGCTCAAAGATCTCATTCTGGCCGATTATGGCAAAAAGAACAAGTAAGAGCTGCTCTAAGTTGATTTATTCAGGATTAGATTAACCATTATTTAACTCGTTAGCCAAAGATAGACACATGTTTTTCTAAGAGGTTCTTGTTTCTTTGTCCAGTGTGAACGTGGCCTCGCTGACCCAGTCGGAGATCCGTGACATCATCCTGGGAATGGAGATCTCAGCCCCGTCACAGCAGCGGCAGCAAATCGCCGAGATTGAAAAGCAGACCAAAGAACAGTCTCAGCTCACCGCCACGCAGACCCGCACCGTCAACAAGCACGGAGACGAGATCATCACCTCCACCACCTCCAACTACGAGACGCAGACCTTCTCCTCTAAGACCGAATGGAGAGTCAGGTGAGTGGAACTTGCTCAGTAACCATTTCTTTATTAGTGAGTTACAGATGGTTTTAATTCTGCTGGTCTTTTTGCTCTCAGGGCCATATCTGCTGCCAACCTCCATCTCCGGACCAACCACATCTACGTATCATCTGACGACATCAAGGAGACGGGATACACCTACATTCTGCCCAAAAACGTCCTCAAGAAGTTTATCTGCATCTCAGATCTGAGGGCTCAGGTACACCGGTGTCGTTCATGTTGTTCATGTGAAGTAATAAAAGACAGTAGCTCATGTTAACACTGGCCATGTCATGGTTCAGATTGCAGGATACCTGTACGGCACCAGCCCACCAGACAACCCCCAGGTGAAGGAGATCCGCTGTATCGTCATGGTTCCTCAGTGGGGGACACATCAGACAGTCCATCTCCCTAACCAGCTGCCTGGCCACGAATATCTCAAAGTAAGACCCGTCCTCGTAAATCATCTTTTGCTGATTACAGATAAAATATGTGTTGACTGCGATTTCAAGAGGTCTATAATACCCATTTTTGCTTTTCAGGAAATGGAGCCTCTCGGCTGGATCCACACACAGCCCAACGAGTCGCCACAGCTGTCCCCCCAGGACGTTACTACACACGCAAAGGTCATGGCTGATAACCCGTCCTGGGATGGAGAAAAAACCATAATAATCACTTGCAGGTAAAGTCAGTAGTAAATGTAATAGATTAAAATGTCTAACACTCAAATGCACCTTAATGGACAGGTTGTTACCATAAATGATCTGTTTTTGTAACTTGAAAGCATCTTACCTTGTCTTCCATCTTACCTTGTCTTCCATCTTAACTTGTCTTCCAGCTTCACACCTGGCTCCTGTACACTCACAGCCTACAAACTGACACCCAGTGGGTACGAGTGGGGTCGACAGAACACGGACAAGGGCAACAACCCTAAAGGTTACCTTCCATCTCACTATGAAAGGGTGCAGATGCTGCTCTCTGATCGCTTCCTGGGCTTCTTCATGGTGCCTGGCCAGGTCTCCTGGAACTACAACTTCATGGGTCAGTAATTTTAGTCTTTGCTTGTGTTTGTTGTATTGTGATTACCGTAATTCTCGAGCTATAAAACGCACCTGTCTCTAAGCAGCAGATACTAAATCTCAACTCAACTATAAATTTAAGATGAATCATAATTTTGTACATAACTAAGACGTTTCGGTTATTTAGCTGCAGGCGTTCATCGTCAGGGTCTGTGCCCAGCTCCGGCAGTGTGCAACTTTCTTCTTGCAGTACAAGAATCACCCACCACGTGCCGTTTCACAGAACATAGCGCTTTCAACACACACTCAGACTGCATGGTTGTCTGAAGTCTTCATGATGCTTCTCATTCTGAATCATGGTTAAATCCATTCAACCTACAAAATGAACACAAGAGCTAACTAAGCATAATCACTGGCCAGAACAATGCCAAACCCCTACGTAACTGAAATTAGTTTTAAATTATATACCCGTAAATATTAACTCGTGACCTGAAGTCAAGTAGTACCAGTAAAATACGGTAAATATTCAATAAATCAGTACTATTGATTTTTATTGTTAAACAATTTTGGTAACAGCTGCAGTTTTTAAATGTACTTTCTAAAAACATTTGACCTGATTCTCCTCAGCACTGCACTGCTTGTATGAGGAGGGAGGGAGGAAGGGGACAGTGGGGGGGGGGGGGGGGGGGG
>JARVLU010001196.1:20426659-20437972 GCA_031762415.1 Simpsonichthys santanae | reverse complement strand
AAGATTTTGTAGAAGAGAGACTCTCAGACAGTTTCACAGACAAGACAAAGCAAAAAGCAAAGCGGAGACCGAGAGGACACGTCCGCCCTTGAGAAGAGCAATGCCATTTATTTATGTGTAATGCCATTTATGATGACATTACACATAAACAACAGCAAAATTATACTAAACACTTTGAATTACATACTTTTAAGCTCTGATAAAAATACATTTTGCATAACATATGGAAATCATATTTTTTCTACATATTTTTAAAAACAAAACATCCTGACATCTTGTGTGTGAAAAGAGCCCCCTTGTGGTCAGCCCCAGTATGAGTGTTTGGGTGTGCGCCTGCTGCCTCGCCAACTTGGGCGGGAGAAATGAACAGAAAACGGGGGCGTGGAAAGGACCTACTACCACTCGTCTTTTGCTTTATTGTGCCGAGCTGAGAGATAATCAACTAGTTTCACTCAGAAAGAAAGTCAAGCTCAAATGAGCAACTTCACGTTCAAAACAAGCCCAAAAAAAAACATGACTCGTAAGATTTACAAGCGACTTTAGAAAAAAACAAGACAAAGTCACTTATAATAAGCAGACTTGGCAACTATGACGTCTAGCCCTGTATGTAAAAAGAGCAATCTCCAATTTACAGTGATGCCAAACATACGTATATGAAGGGATTTCCCGGTGCTGTGGCGGCCGGCATAGTAAAACGGGTAATTTCAAAGGAAGTTATGAGGTTTTTAAAACAAAGGATTATTTTTAAAGACATACCCATAGATTAAAAAGTTTATACATGTCTCATCAAACCGAGGATTGTCATGCAGTGCGATTAAAGCAGCTGTTGTGCATTGGCTGAAAACTGCATCTTGTCAGAATATTGATGACTAAATATCTGAGTCTCTTGAATAAAAAGTCCAAAAGAGAGCTTTGAAGCACTTATCTAAACAGTTCCAACAAATAACGTAATTTTGAGCAGAAAAGCCCTGAATTGCTACTTTCCCTGAGCGCTAGAGAAGCTACTCTCAATAGCAGCTGATATCCAAAATGGGTTGATATTTCAAATTATATCAAGAAATCCTCATTAGAATATGCTAAAAAATAAGATTCAGGCAGCTTTTAAGGGGTATTCAAGGTTAGCTACATAAATCAAGCTATATATCTGGAACAGTTCATGATATCAGGATTATTGGAGTATTAAAATGTAACATTAAAAGCCAGGGATCTGAAAATGTTCGACCAAAATATGTTAATCTGTTTTGATGTGATGGATCAAATGTGTTATTTTAGCTGCATGGATCACTAGATGGACTCATTTTTATGTGAATCTCATTTACAGCTACAATCAACATTAGTGTGTATGACAAGCACATTATGGAGATCCTGTGCCGTCCCTCTTAACTACTCTTGCTCACTTGATCCTATTACTGTACAACTATTCAAATATTTGCTGATTTTTGTTTCTTGTACTATTTTTGCTTCTTGAAATGTTACGCTTCATTAGGATAGATTGGGAAATTTTCAGCAGCTTGAATTTGGTCCAATATTGCCACTAAGTGACAACTTTATAATGATGTTCAAGAGACTTAAAATATCTCCATTCAGTAAATATTATGCTTAAATGTCTCTTTTAATCCAGTTCTGCCAGTTTTGGCTAGTTTCTGATCTGCCACTGCTCTGTTTTAGCAATGTTAAAGCAAAATGCAGTGGTTGTGATTTTATCTGACCCCAATCAGCATGATGGATAACAGCTGCGCGTCATCGTTGACTCAACACTACACAACAAGCAAACCTTGCAGTGTTTGCAGTGAGTGCTTGGTGTGGGGGTACTTGCTTACAATCTAGGCAATGTGGTGGAAAATGAAAAAAATTAAAAGTACCGGTACTTAATTAGTACTTAAATAATTAATAGGTGCTTCAACTCTGCTTTTACAACCATTTTTATCAGCTAACAAATGTTTGAAGGCTGTCACTACATAATTCAGATCACACAGTTTTCTGCGTATTATCATGTTTAGATCATGGGCACTTTATCAGAACACGAACGGGAATAATGTACGACAAGTGTCTGATTTGTTCTCTTGACGCAGATGGTCCCACGAATACCAGGAAGCCACAATTGAGAAGCTCATCCGCTTTCTGGAAAGAAAAGAAGACGCAGTCGACGGCCCAGACAAATCTAAAGACCAGAAAAAGAAATAAACTTTGAAGAGTCTGAACACAGCTTTAATAAGTGTACTGCTGTCAGCTGTCCGGAGCTCCTCCTGCTTGGCCCAACAGCATGTGATGCTAACGATGATGTTTAGATAACCTCCTCACATAAACGCCAGATTATTAAAATCCATTTAAAGCTGTAGAAACACAAGCAGGAGTTTCGGATTGTGTATAATTAACCTTAATGTGACAGTTCAGACCTTGTGAGGTGGGGTTCTGTGAGAAGGTTATGAACAAATAACATCTCACCTGTTGTAGACAGCTCTTGGAACAAGCTCACTTTGAAAAGACAGTTTTATGCTGACCGGATTGACAAGCGAATGGCTAGTCCTACTGCCGCCGCCTTAAAAACACTCGTTTTGCAGCAGTTCATGCAGACACCATGTTACAAACCGTTACACTGATGTTGGGTTCACATTCAATAGTTGATTTAAAGGTTAACAAAATAGAGTTTCTGTAAGCCGTCGTGAAATATTTGAGATTGGACTTGTTTTAAGACTGCATCAGTCCACTTTGGTCCTGGTCCCACTTCGACTAGCCGTTAGCTCATCAGTCCAGTTTTACTTTCAAGGTGAGGTCGCAGGTAAGATGATGACTGTTTATAAGCTCTCCACAGAAGTCCACTTGAAGAGATTTGGACTGCAGCTTTAATGCAAGTTCTAACCACGCTCAGTATCTCAGGAAAACAAGTGACCAGCCGTCGTCAATAATCATCTGTGGAGGCCCCACCCAGAGTCCTTCTGTTCATCTGTTCTTCAGTGAGTGTCTAATAAATAAAGTGGTCTCTGGTCTGACTCAGCTGATTTTGTTATGATAAAAAAAAAATATATATATATATATATTTAAATAAACTGACAGTTTGATGTGAGCTGCCTTCTAAAAACTAAATCCAGAGCCAGAGCTAACACTACCGGTAATAAAACTGGGTTCTGTTGCACAGATTGATGTTTCTGCAACATGTCCTTTAAAATTAATATTTGTTAGAGATGACTTGTAATTTCCCCGATCAGTTTTGCTGGATTGACTTTATCTGGTAAATAAACAGCAAACCGTTTGAATGGAACATGCGGGCACAAAAACATTTATTTAATCTTTTATAAGCCATTAGAAGATGTTTTAATAAAACTTGTTCAGGTGATTTTTGTTCCTGCTCTTTATTTACTGCTGACATGCAGGCACCTCTAAAAACTATAACATATTTATAAAATGTTTGTCAGAATATATTGTGTTTTTAACGATAAATGTTTGCTGCATGTGTTGGAAACTTAAATATCAAACAGAGAGGAGTTTTTCATGTTAATCCAGTTTTATGCAAAATTTAACAAACATCTCATTTCAGCGGTAATTTATAAAACGATAATTTACAAAATGACGTGGCTTATTAGAAAACACACTTGTTTTAAAGTTTTTTTTTTTTTTTAGACAATTCTCAGCAAATGTCTCATAAAATCCATCAATAGAGAAAAAAAATGAACTTTTTTTTTTTTTATATCAAAGTGCATGTGACTGATAAACGACATGTACAAAGAGTCCATTGTTGGCTTGCTACTGAAGTTAAAATGAACATTAAAATGATTAAAGTTTAGATTAAAACAAAGTTCAGTCTTTAGGCACTCCTTTCTGATGTAACAAAAGTTCAGAGTCTCTGAGACGAAAGGTTTAGCGGTGGAACGAGCCCTGAGGTGGTTCTGTCGTTCGTCAGTCTTGAACGTTTTCGCGTCCCTGGATGGAAGAATAAAAAGTCTGCTCCGTCAGGACTCTGAGGGGTCTCTGAGGTCTCTCCTCTGGTCAAAACACTGCAGAGCCCTAAAAAGACGAATAAACAAGATTCACATGTTTTTTTTATGCTGACGACTCCCCACTTCAACTGTAAGGCAGACAAGACAAAGCCTCACCCAATGATTCCAGCAGGGATGAAGAGGACGACGGCAGCAAAAAGGAAGGGGAAGCCCTTCATGAAGTGCAGGGTGGCAGGGTAGAGCGAGTTAAAGAGGCTGCTGCCCACCAGGTAGCATAAGCCCTCCACACAGGCCACAGACGCAAACAGGGCACCTGGCAGACAGAAAACACACAAACATGTTCACACACAACCTGCGGGACACGAGCTGTCCCTCAGGACGGACGACAGACTCGTTCTGCAGCTAAGTGGACTTGGAGCGGGCTCTGCTCCAGATGTGCATTAAACATCTGGCCAGGAGGATCAGCTCACCTTGCTCTGATGGGTCCACCAACTTGGACAGCTTTGACCTGAGGACAGGAGTCGCAGTCATGAAGAGGAAACACAAACCGTAACCTGGAAGAAATAAACAGAATACGTGTTTGTTCTGCATCACTCACATTCATTCAACCTTTATTTAGGCAGGTTAATCCCATTGCACCTCAAGGACTCATTTACAAGAGAGACCTGGTTTCAACAAAGAATGATGACAAAAGCAACAATAGACTTTCCTTTGACAATCAACAATAGACAATCTTAATAAATACCGATTTTTTTAAAACAAATTAAAAAAAGATGTGAAAGTAGCAAAACAGACAGATTATAAGGCAAATGTAGAGAACTAAAAACAGGAACATGTCTGCAGTGTTTTTTGCCAGGAGTCCAACAGATTCTTAAAGCCATTTAAAAGAAGTCAAGGTCAAGAGCTTCAGATCTTTTTGTAAGATATTCCAGGAAGCAGGAGCGGAGAAGGAAAAGGCCCTTAAAGTTTAAGTATCACATGCGGTACATGTTCCATGAGGTGGAACGTACATCGCACGCCACCTTCAAGAAGAGATAGACTAAGATCAACTTGAGGTGAGAAATGATGGAGCTGTAGCCATTTTGGTCAAACCTAGAACTTACCAAGATCTCAAGTTCACGTCAACTTTATCGTCACATCACGAGTGGTACATGAGGTGGAACGAAATTATCCCATTTACATCCAAAATAGCAAAACATAAAGTATAAAAAGAAACAGTATGGCTATACGCTAAACCAGGGGTATCAAACCCACTTACCAAAGGGGGCCAAAATTAAAACCTTTTTCAAAGTAGGGGCCGGTTTCAGAATCTGCATTAACTCAAATCAGATACCCAACATCTTTTCTTTGTTGCAGGTTCCTCAACAAGAATTTGACTGGTCTCATTTGATGTTCTCCGTTTCAGTTCTGACATCATAATCAAAGATTACTGAAAAAAAGACAAAAGTATTTTGCATTTAAAATAACATCTTGGGGGCCAGAAAAGATGTCAGCGAGGGCCACATTTGGCCACTGGGCCTTGAGTTTGACATATATGCGCTAGCCTCCCCACCATCACAGACATCTACACCTCCAGATGCAGGAAGAGGGCACCTGCATCATGAAGGACCCCACACACCCAGCACACACACTTTTTGTCCCGCTCCCCTCAGAAAGGAGGCTGAGGAGTATTAAGCGCAGAACCGTCAGGCTGAGGAACAGCTTCTACCCTGAAGCCGTTAGACTCATAAATCTCTAACCAGAAAAATCACTGAAAAAAAAAAACAAACTGTAATGCCATTTAGTTGCTGATATGTGCTGCTGACTATCCATGCTGCTGATCTCATGCTGCTGATTTATTTCATGTTGCTGTGTTCATTCGTCCTCATCTGCTCACACAGATTCTGCTGTTGTTTTAGCACATTGTTTTTGTACTATTAGTGCTTAGTGTATTCTTAGTTTAGTGAATGTGTATATTGTATTCTTAGTTCATGTCTCGGATCTTACTACTGTTTTTCTTTACAATTTGTGTTTTTGTTGGATGTAACTGGGACCCTGTGTGCACCTCATGTGATGTGAATGACAATAAAAATCCTTGAATCTAAATACTAATAATGTAAACAATACAGCATAAATAACAACAGCAGCTAAATTCTTATGTAATGTTGCAGGACGTCACACTCACACTACAGGATGTGTTATCAATGACTCTCAGCTACTACCACACCAGATTTGTGCTCGGTGTCTGTAAAATCCACTCGTTTGTAGATACAGCCGATGATTATTTCCTGAATATTACCAGAAGCTCTGTGGTTTTAATGTTGATTCTACTTTTATGAGAATGTTTTATTGACTCTTTTTTAATTTCACCATCTGTTGGTTTGGATTGTTAACATGCTAAAACAGGAACAGACTTGAGGATTGTCAGGATGTGCAGCAGAACTGCTGGTACAGCTCTACAGAACCTCACTGACCTACACAAGACAAGGTCCGTGAACAAGGTCAGGCTGATTCTGGCAGATCCTGATCATCCACTCCATGGTGAGTTCAGGTTGCGTCCATCTGGACGCAGGTATCTGCTGCCCGGATGTAGAACGAACAGACTGAAAAACTCATTCATCCCTGTAGAGATCAGGTTTCTCAATGAACAATGATGATTTATGTTCTGTTATTTTAATGTATTAATGTCTTGTCTAGTATGAATGTTTTATTTTGCCTGACTGAAACAAATTGCACTTGGCAATAATAAAGATTCTTGAACTTGAATGTAGCATTCAAATCTATCCAGTGGTTTATGAGACATTTTGCTAACAAACAGAGTTGACAGCGCATAGTCAATAGCCTAATTTTAACCGACGATCTTGTTCAGTCTGTTAGTGCTCAGACTACGTGCTGGAGATCAGTCTCAGCAACTACCAAACCAACCTTCAGGTTTGTGAAGTTAACAGAGTTAATTGTCTCAGAAATTATTGCAATAAATGATAATATTGTTTGAATTTTTTTCGACCACCAGATGGCAGTATAAGACTATTTGAACCAAAGGATGGATAGTGAGGGAGCGAGAAGCGTGCATCTTTAGGAAAAATGGGAGGGAGGCCCCTTGACGTGACCTGGGCTCTCTCCTTCCTGTTTTTTGGTTCTCAAAATGGCGGACGCTTTGTGTGATTTGAGATTTCTAGCATAGCATTTTTCACATAAAGCTTTTAATAAAATAAATTTAAAAAAAAATCAGTAAACAAGTTCTCAGCTTCTTTTTGCAGAGAAAAACAACTTTTAAGAAGACGACACGGGTTTCAACCGTGAATTTTGGAGCTTTGACAAGACGGAGGTTTATTCCCCTGAGGTCAGCCTGTTAGCTTAGCTCGTAGCTTAGCCTCTCAGCTTAGCTGCTTTTAATGATCCAAAAACACAATCCTTTTGTCATCCAGTGTCTTCAGCAGAGAGAGGGAGACACGAACGATAAAGCCGATAAATGAAAATGAGGTTGATCATTTTCATTTATCATGTGATTAACTGATTTATTGTTTAGTGTGACAGGCCTAGCTGTGACGGCCATCTTGAATCGATTTGACTACTAAACTTGACCACGATGACAGAGTCTAATTAAAGGTCGTCCAGTGGAACATATGATATTTGGCAACATGCTCACACAGACATGCAAAAACATTATCTCCCACGTTTGAACGCTGAACTGTTTAAGCGTCTCCATCTATCACCTGCTGTGACCAACACAGGACTGGGATGTACGGGTGGAAACTGTTGGATCATGTACCGTGAACGAGCTCGCCTCACCTGTGAACATGAGCGGAGTGGTGTCGGCGACAGAAAACACCACCAGTCCTAGTACGTTTGAGGCCAGACCCACGAGAGCCACCCAGGAGTCCTCCAGGCAGCGCTGCATGACCTTCAGCCCCAGCAGACTGCTCAGGTAAGCCAGGTGCTGCGCCGCCGACCCATAGCCGATGAGGGCCGAGCCCCAGCACAGCGGGGAGCTCAGCTCGTACAGCACGTACAGCTCCCTGCTGCCCTGGTGAACCGTCACCACCAGGAAGAAGCACAGAGTGTAGAGCCACAGCTTGCATCGGTGAAACCGCCCGCCTCCACCTCCCGTCGAGTACAGCTTCCACACGGCTTTATGGTGGCGAGTGGTGAGGAGCTTGGCGCTTGGGTCTGGACGGACGGACTCGCGAACGAAGAGGTAGGCGTACAGAGCTGAGGCCAAGTTGGTGGCCAGGACCAGCCAGAAAGGGTTGATGTAACTGAGATGATAAAAATGCTCATGAATGATATACATTTTTATTACTTCTAATCAAAATGCTCACAGTAAACGTTCCTAACCCTTGCGCCCGCCTCCACTGGCCTCCGATGATGCTGGCGAACATCCCTGACACACCCAGGCAGGCTTCTAAAACCGCCACCCTGAAGGTGCGGGACCTCTTGTCGCTGACGTCGGCCACGTAGGCGAAGGAGCCGGCCAGCACGGCGTTAAACTCCCCCGAGAGGCCGCTCAGCAGCCGGCCCACTAAGAAGTAGACCACAGGAAGCTGGAGGTACATCACCACGATGTAGACCCCCACCTGCAGCGCCATGCCGAGGTTGGAGAGGATGAGGACAAGTCTGCGACCTGCGACGTCGCTCCACGAACCCAAGAAGGGCACCACCATTATTCCAACCAAAAAGCCCCCCAGATTGATGTACAGGTTCCAGTGGGCCGTCAAAGTCTGCACTTCCTGGGAAAGACAAATGTACCCGAGTCAAAACCACAGACAAGTGAGTGGGAGAAGAATGTGACGACTCAGTAGGCCTGTCGCAATAAACAATAAATCAGTTAATCACATGACAAATTAAAATTATCGATCTCATTTTCATTATTGGCTTTATCGTTTCTTCGTGTCTCTCTCTTTCTACTGAAGACACTGGAAGACAAAAGATGAAAAATGTTATACTAAAGAGCTCAAATCACCGAGCGTCCGCCATTTTGAGAACCGAAAAAACAGGAAGGAGAGACAGGCCATGTCACGTCAAGGGAAATTTTCCCCATTTTTCTTAAAGTGACAAGCTGCTCGCTCCCTCACTATCCATCCTTCAGTTCAAACAGTCTTATACTGCCATCCAATGGTCAAAAAAATGTACTACACTCAAAACAAAGTAACCAACAATTCTTCTTAAATTTGACAATAATTACTAATTACTATCAAATTTTAAACAATATTATCATTTATTGGAATAATTTGTGAGACAATTAATCACTCAGCAAAATTTGTTATCGTGACAGGCGTACGACTCAGAATCAGAACTGAAGAGGAAGATTCAAACCGATGAACTTTAGCACAGAGTGAAATGTGTGTGTTCATCAAATCCCTTCAGCTTGGGTTCACTGTTGTTCCTCTTTGTTACAAAGACTGCGCTACAATGACTTAAATATAAATAAATTCAGGTGCCTAATATGTAAAAAGTTTCCAAAGATTTGCACTCATGAGTCATCTTCTGTTCATCCCAGAACAGTTTAAGTTTTAAACGTGTTTTTAATGAGCAATAAACATAAATCTGCTTGTAATGTATTCAGATGTGTCTTCATGTTTCTCCTTTTCTATCCCAAACCTTTCTCAATGAAGTTATGAAGGCAAAACAGCACTTTGGTGTTTTCTGAGCTAAAAAATAACATTTGGTAGAGACAAGCACGTGTTTTTAACTTTTAATACAAAATATCACCTTTATTGTCTGCAGCCCTGTTCTTATGTTGTGTTTAAAAGTTTAAAACGTGATCTTGGAGGTTGATAAGGAAACGACAGCAGATCTCAGATCAGTTATGGAGTCCAGATGTGCACAGATGTGTCCCCCACCTTCTGCAGCGGGTCCGGAGGAGCCGAGCTGTTCCCGCACTGCGAACTCTTGGAGCCATTGTAGCCGAGGTCCTGGCTGATGCGGTCCCACAGGTACTGCGTGGACAGGGGAGTCTGCAGGGCCACGGAGAACATGGAGAGGAACAGCACCGGCTCCACGGACACGGGGCACCGCGATCTGCCTGCAGCGCCGCGGGTGCACGCGCCAGACTCGCCGCCTTCGCGGTCGTCAGAGTCGGTCCGGTCCTCCGACGATGCGGCGCTGAGATCTCCCGGGAGGATCGCTGCGGTGTCCCGCTCGTCCATGTCTGAGCGACTCACTCGGGGCACCTGGCGCCTCTACTGTAGATAGAAACAAATGCATGCGCAACTTCCGGTCCGACACCGGAAGTAGCATTAATATTCATTCATGATCCGCACAGAAAGACCCCAAGACCAGATCCAACACCGGGGATTGAACCCAGGACCTTCTTGCTGTGAGGCAACTGTGCTAACCACTGATCCATCTACGACTGAAACCAACTGAAGTGAACTGAAATGAATTGGACTGTTCGGTGAAGCAACTTGATGTACAAGTCTGCTACGAATGTTATTTTTGCACATTTGTTAAGAAAACAGGATATTTTACCAATTTATGTATACATTTATTTGACTATTTTTTTTAACTTTATTTACTTTGTATATTGCAAGACCTTAACACCAATATTGCAAATGTATGTAGTTGATTTATATTATTTATACATAATTATTCCCCTGTTTATTATTTTCTCATTAATGTAATATAATTACTTATTGTGTTGATCTTGATATTATTTGTTCGAAATAAAGTACATTTTGAAAAAAAAAAAGTGTTGATTTCCATTCTAAAACATTAGCTGACCTCGACATAATTTATGTAAAGAAATGAGGACGCAGTGCCACCTGCTGGACAAAAAGCTCAACTACAGGCAGGTTAACAGTGCAATGAAATATCCTGTTGCATGCTCAATAATCCATGTAGAAAAATCTAAATTATAAATCTGGTCCTCTGGACATAAAAAAAAAACCTTGAACATACCTTGATAGAGAGGAACAATGGTTGGAGAGAGGATTAATTAGCTAATTATTAATTAGCTTCATACCTTCCAAACTGACTGATCCTGTGTTCAACTTGTTCACTCATTCTGTAAATTTATGGTGCCCTAAAAAGTGATTCAGTCATTTTGTCATGCTGTTTAACATTTTAATGTACCGTAGTCTTGTTTGAGTCATTTTTGTCAGTGCTAAGTCTGGACTGAAGAGCTCGGTTTGAAACAAAGAAAGAATTGAACCCCCCCCAGTTCTAAACTTAGGTGTACGTCAGGAGCCTCTTCTTTTTATTCTTCCAGCTCAGTGACTTATGTCACTCTGAAAGACTAACATACCCAAAATCTCCAGGCTCTGTTTTACACGGACACGGTGGGGGAAAAGGAGGTTTTAGGAGAGCATTTTCTATTTCTGAACTTGAGAAACTGGTCTCCTCTGTCCCCAGACGTCTGTTGAGTGTTGGAAGAAGAAGGGGAGATGCCACACAGTGG
>JARVLU010001196.1:20397729-20425460 GCA_031762415.1 Simpsonichthys santanae | reverse complement strand
ACTCAAACGGTGCACTAGTTGTGATGGATCCCATTGGAGCTCTCTGTGGGACATTGGGATGTTTTTGTTTAATACACCGACATTTCTTTGTTACATAATCCTCAATGTGTTGTTGCATGTTTGGCCAGTAAAAGCGTTCTCGGGCAAGGTGGATCACCTTTTCAGGACCAACATGACCCATGTCATCATGCAAGCTCTTTAACACTAGTGGTTGAAATTGTTCTGGAAGAACCAGCTGTCTGTTCAGTTCCGTTTTCCGGAAAAGTAGTCCATTTTCCACAACTAACTTGTTCCACTCGTACAACAGTCTCCTTGTTTCTTTACACATTGTTCTTTTATCCTTTTCATTTGGAGTCCAGTTTCTTTGTTTTAATGATACAATCTCTCTAATAGCTGTATCCTCTTGTTGTGCTGTTCTGATGTCTTCAGGCATAATAGTCATGACTCCATCAGGTAGTATAGCCTTGTCATTTTCATCGAGTTGCAATGCAGCAATCCAGGGAACATCGTTGCTTTGTGTGATTTTGTTACCTTGCCACACTGCCGACACTACTTCAGGTGATACCCTCTCTGTGTGCTCTTTCATGTACTGTTCAAAGCCTACTGGGTATCTGGACAACATATCAGCATCAGCATTCCTTTTCCCCGGTCTATACTTGATATCAAAGTGAAAGTCGGCTAACTCTCCAACCCACCTGTGACCTGCAGCATTTAATCTTGCAGAACTCAAAACATAGGTCAGGGGGTTGTTATCTGTATAGACTGTGAATGTTGGTGCGTAATACAGATAGTCCCTAAACTTATCACAAATGGCCCACTTAAGTGCCAGAAACTCAAGTTTACCCGAATGAAGGTGATAATTTCGTTCAGCAGGTGTTAAGGTCCTGGATCCATATCCAATAACGCGCAGCTTGTTGTTTTGAGACTGATATAAAACCGCTCCGAGCCCTTCATTTGACGCATCTGTATGAAGTACAAATGGACGATCAAAGTCGGGATAGGCTAAGATGGGTGGATTAGTCAGCATCTCCACAAGCTTGGATAATACAGTCTGGTGTTCAGCTTTCCATGTCACAGGTGTGCGAGAGGGAAGCTGACCTGTATTTTCTTTAATTTTACAACCTCGACCCTTAGAGGTCTGGAGTTTGTTGGTTTTATTTGTGTCAGCTGAGCTTTGAAGCAGTTCAAACAGAGGTTTTGCCAGTCGTGAAAAGTCTTGAATAAAGGATCGGTAGTAACTAAGGAAACCTAGTAATGTCCAAACTTCTCCGACTGTGTGGGGTTTCTTCTCCTTCAGCGCTATTACGGCTTCCAAATCTTTGGGATCCATCTGAACACCTTCTCCTGAAACCATTCGCCCAAGATAACGAATTTGTCTCTTGAAAAGCTCACATTTGTCTGGCCGAAGTTTAATGCCATGTTGTCGCATTCTGCAGAAAACTTGTCTCAGATGGTCCACGTGTTCCTCAAATGTTTTTGAGTAACAGAGGACATCATCCAAATAAGGCACGCAGCACTCATCTCTGATGCCCTCTAATACCTCTTCCATGCATCTCTGGAATGCAGCTGGTGCATTAGTCAGTCCGAATGGTATTCTTACCCATTCGTAAAGGCCCCAGGGTGTGCTAAATGCTGTCAAATGTCTTGACTCCTCACTCATGAAACCTTGGTGATATGCACTTCCTTGATCTAAAATGGAGAACCACGAATTTCCTCCAAGACTGTCCAACAGGTCCTGAATGCGTGGTAGTGGATGGCGATCAGGAATGGTTTTACGGTTGAGTTCACGAAAGTCAACACAAAGACGCAGACTGTTGTCTTTCTTTCGCACACAGACCACAGGTGAGGAATAGGCTGAAACTGACTTTCTGATCCATTCTTTATCCAAAAGGTTGGAAATATAATCCTTGACTTCTTTATATAATGGTCGGGGAATGGAGTTATAATTTTTTTGGACAGGGGTGTTATCCGTTGTGGTGATCTGAAGCTGTAAACCAGGGATGCATCCAATATTTCCTTCACATGCAAACACATCTGATTCTTCGTACAGCATTAGGCGTATCACATCCTGTTCATGCTCCGAAAGATGATCCAAATTGACATTTGGATGCCATTTCTCTTGTGAATGGACAGGCGTATGGTTTCTCTTTTTGATGCAGTTTCCACCATTCAATGAGTTTACATGGGTGGTGCACAAAAGTGGATCATTCTGTCCATTGACTAGTTTGTGCAACGAAGGAGAAATATTTACAGGTTTGCTCCCATCTATTTCCTCAATAAATCCTAAAGCTGTCCTTGGGGGTAAGAAAATGTCATGGTTACTTGAATTCTGGACTGGAATTCGCATCATTTTTGAGGCTCCAACCGGCACATCAACCAGGGCAGGAAATAGCTCCAACCCATCTGGCACGACACATTCTATGTCTGGTTCAAACAACATTACTCCTTCTTCCAGAAAAGTTCTGATGCGACATTTCACTTCGCCGATTTGGCCACTTTGAACATTAAGACCTTTCTTTCCAACTCTCACTGCTGGACTCTTTGATTTCTCCTGAGACGGCATGGTGCAGACGACAGAGACTAATGTTTCAACCCTATTTTTTTGGATTCTCAAGGCCTCTGACAACAAGTCCACCAGGTTAATGTTGTTTGTCTGATCTGTGTTTCCCATTATGATTTCTTGGATTACATTGAAACCTAGCAAAGGACTGCTCACACTCTCTTGACTTACAAGCAATGGAACATAGAGGGCAACTGACCCGTATTTGATGCTTTTAATCTCGAGCAAGACTTCTATCCATCCACAAAATGGCACCTCTGTTCCATTAGCTGCTGTGACTTTAAGAGGATGTTCTGATAGTAGGCTTTCAAGTGGTTGGATTGTTACATTTGGTAAAGCTTTCTGCACCCATGACTTCTCTACTATGCTAACTTGTGCTCCACTGTCCAACAGCATCTGCAGTTTTACTCCATTTAGTTGGCACATCACGGTGCATCTACTACCAATCAGCTGTGCAACATGTTTCTTCTTAATAAAATTGTTTTGTTTGATAGGCTTGGTAGAAGATGATGTGTCTTCCTGAGGATGTAGTTTTTCAGTGGCGTAGGACCCTGCATTATCTCTGGTCACTGGTGGTCCCGCTCCAGTGACCTTGCCCAGTTTCCCGAAAGGTTATTCTTCATCAGACAGCCAATAGCTCTGTGTCCCTCTTTCCCACACTTGAAACAGTGACTGCAGTTATCATTTCCTGAGGAGATACATTGATGACATCTTGGTTTAACTTCTGACGTTGCTGGATGTTTTTGATGTGGAAAAGGTGTGCGAGCGCTTTCAGTCCCTGAACAAACCATGGGTGTTAAAGCTTTCTCTAAACTCTTGGTCAGTGATGAAACCTGTGCTGTTAGCTCCTGTATGGCAGTATGGTTAGCTTGGACTTCTGCCTGCATCTGAACTACATTCTGACTTTTCTTATCCATCTGCACTGTACTGACATTTACTGCTTTTGGTTTAACAGTCTGACCCAATCTATTTTGTCTCTCTGTCTCTTCACCTACGGACCTTGTTATCACTTCTAGGATAAAATCATCAGTAACTTTCTCATCTGAAAGGTGGGGTTTAAGATCTTGTCTGATGTATGAATATTTTTCATGTATTCCCTGGTAAAGTGAATGTAGGAACACTCCCTGAACTAATTTTTTTCCATACTGAAAACCTGTACTTACTTTAGAAGCAAAAAGTACACGCTGTTTTAACCCCATCATTCTATACATAAACTGTTGTGGACCTTCTTTATCATGTTGTCTTGCATTGCTCAATTCCTGGAATAATTCAGTACTACTCTTATCTTTAAGATGTGCTCTGAGAAAACGCTTCAGCTCAGCTACAGTCAGACTATCTTTTGTGATAAGCATGTCTTTGAATGTACCCGGTTTAATTATTCTGAGTACTGTTCTAATGACCTCAGCCTCTGTGAAACCTTCACTTAATCCTTCATCAAGTTGCTTGCACAAACAGTTATAGCTCACATCTGAATCAGAATCTGAGATTTGACCAGCATGAATTCTAAATTCTCTACGTGGGAGTAAGGCAGCAACATCTGTTAGTTTTACCAACCCGGTTACCTGGTCAGCAACTACCGGTGTTGACACGGTCTTACTCATCAATGATGCTGCTACAATCTGCTCAGTCTCATACGTTGATGTCACCGTGTCTTCATCCAATGGACGATGCTGGTTCTCTGCTTCCTTGGATAGCTGCAGTTCATCAATGAGGTCACGAAACACCAGCAGGCGAGACATCCCTTGGTCCTCCAGACTCCTCAATCGTTTACTTCTCAAAAAGTCAACAATGAAGTCAAAGAGTTCCACTTCCGATGACTCCTCCCCTGGCACCTCTTCTCCCACCTCATCTTGGCATGAAACTGCTAGCTGGTGAAGCAGGTCTCTTCTAGCATCATTAATCAATTGGTGAAGCAACTGTTGAATCTCCCACTGTAGCTCATGCAGCGTGGCCATCTCTGGATACCTGAAGTCTTACCCTTAGGTCATCAGCTCCTGGAACAGGAAATCAGGATCCCACGGTTCTTTGATAGATAGTACCCAGCCAGTAGGAGGCACTATCCCGGACGAGCCCCCAAATGTATTACCCGGCAACCTTGGATGGGTTGAGGGTAATGTGATTTTATTCTCTCAACGTGTGACACTGTGACACAGAAAAGATGAGACACACACGTTGAGCTTCTATTAGCATCTAACAGGAAGTTTTATTCTTCTCATACTTCATATCAAATACTTCAGGTACCATTGAGTAACTACTATACATAGCCCTTAGCTTCAGTAAATACCAATGGCCATATCCATTTCAACCGAACAGAAATTATTTTAACATGCTCCATTTAACATGCAATTTATCACATAACAGAATATATTCACAAACGGCATTTAATTCTCTAAACCATAGTAATTCTTATTTTAGTCAATGTTTTAACTCAAATATCTTGTCCCTTATCTCAGACCTTTTTTTGTATTTTTACCTATTTTAATTCTGTATAAACATACTTTAATATTTAAGCATTTTAGCTTTTAACTGTATCCATTGTTAAAACAGAACAACAGTTTTTCTCTTAACACAAAAAAAACTAACTGAAAAGGTACAATGCTCCTTTAATGCTGTCTCTCTTTACTAAACTTCACTCATATGCATCCATTACTTACTTACTTAATGTCATAACAATATAATTTCTCTGTTTTTTTCATTAACCCATAACAAAATGTCCATTTTATAAATAAAGAGAACAGAAAATTTCCTTTGTGTGAGAAAAGCCTCACAAAGTGCAAAGTAAAATAAATTCAAAGTAAATTCAGCAGTCCTTCAGTTGTTGCCCAGCTAGTTCAACACACATACACAAAGTCCGCTAGCATTAGCATTAATTAGCATCCCAAAATATGTTGTTTTCTACACAGTACTCATCAGAAACTGCATACCGTGACTCACTAGTTGACTCACCATTCATATAATATCTTCAACACATGAAAGTAGGCAATATATGTGCCTTAACATACATATTTACTGACCTGTGACACAGAAAAGATGAGACACACACGTTGAGCTTCTATTAGCATCTAACAGGAAGTTTTATTCTTCTGTGTGCCCAACTTTCCTGACACTAATGTGAGAGGCATCCCCTAGCGGCTGTATGTGGAATTACACGGAATAACTTAAATAACACTAAAGCACTTGTTACAATGAAAAGTTAAA
This sequence comes from Simpsonichthys santanae, assembly GCA_031762415.1. Lineage (NCBI taxonomy): Eukaryota > Metazoa > Chordata > Actinopteri > Cyprinodontiformes > Rivulidae > Simpsonichthys > Simpsonichthys santanae. Next base: position 20,419,702 of record JARVLU010001196.1, on the reverse strand, counting down.
CGTACAAAAAGAAAAATTATGTACACATTTTTTTACCCCTCTACATTAGCGCTGAAGGACGAGCAGAAAAAAAAAACCAGCTCCTGAGCTAAAATGAACAGTGGTAGTAGCTGAGAGTCATCCCCAACACACACTCCAGATACAGCGTCACGCTCAAGGTCTGACTACAACGTCCACTTCTTCTTTTCAGACACAAGATGATCTGAATCTTAAACTCTGAACTGAAGTCTGAACATTTTGTGTGCGCTTACAAAACCAAATGGAAACTTTTAATTATTATTTGAAGTTTTTGAGTCTTTACTTTGCAAAGACGGACCTCCAGTTGATTTTAATAAAGAACTTTTCTACTCGACCAAAGAATAACGCAGCTTCATTGCCTCCTAATTCTTTTATTTCAAAGCTCTCAGACGTCAGGCAGCAAAACAAATCTTCCTCACACAGATCATGTCTGAGAAATCTGACGTTTCAGTTTCTGCAACGTTTTTGCTGCAGAGCACAGCAACACCTTCACACAGCTCAGATGTTATCAAACTGGGCTCTGGTGGACCTGGTGACCTTCAAGACCTCCCAGATAAAGAAAGCTGGAGTGATTAGAAGAGCACTTTGATCGTAGACATGCAGAGGAGAAGCGGAGCGTGGAGGCAGCCCGCTTTCAGATCCACGTCCTGATCTTCAGGGTGACATCCAGGTATAATTAAAAGCAGCAGAGCTTCTTTCACCTCCCAGCCTGGAAACATGTGGCAACTTGTTAATTTACCTCCATCCCTCCTGCTCCTCCTCCCTCGACTCTCCTTGGAGAGAGGGGACAGATGGGCCCAGAATCACCTGCATTACACGGATCGTTGTATCGTCTGTCTTTGTGTTTTCTACGTTCAGTTGGCTGTGGCAGCCATCGTGAACTCTGTTGACGTCTCACAGGTGCAACTTTCTGAGCGTTCCATCACAAATGACTTCTCCTCGTCACATGCGCTGACCTGAAAGACAGCGGGCGATGAGCATTCCTTCAAGGAATGACCTTTGAAAACAAACACTAAACCTTTTGAAGTCAAAGGGCTGCGCGAGAACTCAGAACTTCCAAAAACCCTCGTACCATAAAAGGTCAAAGGTCAAACAGTGTTAAGAGATCTGTTTCATTTGGATGACCATCTTTTCATCTTTGTTCATCATGAAGTTTGGTCGCAGAGGTGACCCTGCTGGTTAAAAACATTTGAACACTTTAAACTCTGTCTGATTTCCTTTTTTTTTTTTAATTTTTTCTAATTCGTCTGTTTGTTTATGCATGAAAACATTACCAGTTAAACATTACCAGTTGAACATTACCAGTTGAACATTACCAGTTAAACATTACCAGTTAAACATTACCAGTTGAACATTACCAGTTAAACATCAGGATGATGGAAAATTTAATACAAAAAATACCAAAACCCTATTTTTTACTCTGGTTTCTATTAAGACAGTTAATTAGAATGTTTTTGGAGGAAATATGACAATTTTTTTTAACAAATACACTGTTTAAAATGTAATTATTTACAATTTATGCAGTTTCAGGTTAAAAAAAAACAAGTAAATTTCTTATGAACTGATGGCAGGAAGGTCATAAACATCTCTGCACACATTTAACTCCTGTTATCAATAATCATAACTTTAATTTAATACAAACATGTTTTAAATGCTCTTTTTTTGTCCACTTGTTTGGATTTAATGATACTTGAGCTGAAAATGAAAATTAGTAATTAAAATTTTTTTTAAAATTCTTTTAAAAACTATCTGTGAAGAAATCTTTTAGTCCGAGTGAGAGGAAAATACTGAGTGAAGACAGAAAAGGACAGGAGAGGACGTTGACCCGGGTCACATGACCTCTGCTCTCACCTGGTAACCCTCAGGAAGGAGGCTGGAATGACGTTCATCATGGCGGCGGCGTCGGGGACCTGGGTGGGACGTGGCAGCGTATCTGTGACTTCAGAGTTGTTCCTTTGACGAGGATCTGAAGCAGGAGACCTTTGACCACGTAGTACCCACCACATTTCACCTGCCTTTAACCACTCGGTGCCTACGTTTGACCTCACTGCACTCATCACATTTTATCTAGCTTTGGCCAAATCGTCCCCATTTTCGACCACGTTCTACCGACCTTTGATCCATTTTACCCACCTTCAATCACATTGTACTCACATTTTAACTACATTCGACCACATTGTACCTACTTTAGACCTCGTATCCCACCTCTGACCATATTGTACCACCTTTGACCTCACTGATCCCAGTTTATCCACCGACAACCGCATTTTACCTAGCTTTGACCACAGTGTACCCATTTGTGACCACATTCTACTGACCTTTGTTCAATTTTACCCACCTTCAATCACATTGTACCCACATTTAACCCCATTTATCTACATTCATCCACATAATACGTATCGTACGTTAGACTCCTTGTACCCACCTCTGATCCTATTGTACCCACCTCTGACAAATCTGTACCTACCCATGACCCCATTTTACCCACCATCACCCTTAATCTATTCACTTTCAACCACACTGTAACTACCTTCAATCTCGTTGTACACGCGACTGATCCCATTTTATCCACCTACGACCACATTTGACCTATAGCTTTGACCACAGTGTACCTATTTTCAACCACATTCTACTGACCTTTGATCCATTTTACCCACCTTCAATCACATTGTACACACATTTAACCCCACTTTACCTACATTCAACTACATTGTTCCTACCGTATTTTAGACATCTCTGATCCTTTTGTACCCACCTCTGACCAAACTGTACCTGCCTTTGACCCCATTTTACCCACCTTCACCTACACTGCATCCACTTTTGACCTCACTGTAACGACTTTCAATCTCACTGTACCCTTGACTGATCCCATTTTATCCACCTATGGCCACATTTTACCTAGCGTTGACCACTTTGTACCCATTTCGACCACACTGCGCTGATCTTCAATTAAAAAGTAACCATCCCTGCCCACATTGTGCTCACCTTGGCAGCTGCCTTCACATCTACCGAAGTTGTAATTCATATTTAATTCTGAACGTTGTTCGTTTGAACAGATGGTAAAAACTAGATGTTTGACATTTGGAGTGAATTCTGGAATGATCCTAATGATGAGTTGAAAAGTAAGAAATTGTTCCTTCTGTTTAAAAAACAGTTAAAATTTCAGATAACTTCAGGTGATCATATAAAGTGATTTCTGTTTGATTGTTGGGAATTCGTCAGGATCTGTATATTTTGATGTTTTACAGAGTCTGTGTTTTGTTTTGTCTCAATTAGATCTGTTTATTTTTGTTGCTTTTTGAATTTGACATGAGGTGGATGTGAACGAGCTTCAGCGTCTGCCTACTCCTTCGGCTGTTTTGCTTTATGTTGTCACTCTAGTTGATGTTTTTCATTAATGTAATCAAAATAAACTAATTTACTCCGTCTGCAGGAGAACACTTTCCAAGTGGATATAGGCAGAGGTTTATATTTGGACCTGGATGTGTTTTCTGCCTGAGTACGGCTCCATGTTGGGGTCAAACTACAGACCTGCGGCTGATGGAGATGATCGCAACAACTCTGACTAAACTGTTCCACTATTTAAACCCTTTTAGAGATTAATGTTGTTCAACAGCTGAGATACCAGGGATCTCTTGCTGTTAATGCATTCTTGATCTGAGTATTTGTATATTTGTGGTATGATAAAACTCATTAATATCATCAACAACTTACAGGCCTGTAGTGACAGCGGGCAGGAATCAAACACTTGTTTTGGTTCAGTCTAACAGCTCCGGAGGTGCAGAAAATCTCTGTTTTTAAAAAAACCTTCGTCGTCGTGCGGTCGGGGCTTTAAGAGGCGAGAACCAGAGTTTTTGTTTGAGTTTAAAAAGTGTGTTTTTCAGCATCTTTTGTTCTAAGTGGTTTGATTTACAGTGTTTTTGCCGTGTTTCTGTAACGTCTTTCAGCGTGTGTGTGTTGGAGTTGCTGAATCTGTCTCTCAGTGTTAGTGGTGATTATAAATACACTGACATGTTGGCTGCTTAATTAAGGTGTATAATTCTTGTTGTTCAGTGCTGTCACATAAAGAGAGATGATAATAGACCGTGTGTGTGTGTGTGTGCGTGTGTGTGATGATAATTAGATGAAGGTTGGTGCTGTGGAATAATTAAACGTCTGAACTCCAAACACGGTGACAACAGCGGCGGCTGCAGGCTTCCTTCTGTTTGTTGGAAACATAAAGGGAACAAACAGCAGCAATGTTTGTGTCCGTCTCACTGTAAACACACAAAATAAACAAGAGACGAGGACGAAACACAGAGAGAAACAACAAAAACACCGTCTTCCTCTCCTCTAACCCGCTCACCGGCTTCACGGTCGAACCAAGAAGCGTCTGCAGGCGCTCGTGGATGAATCGAGCTCCTGACGTGCAGCCAGGCTGAAGCATGAAGGCCGCTCCACGTCATACAACAAATCATGTTTTCATCGGTGCGCAAGCATCTAATGAATGAATGAATCAGTAACACGTCACCCTGCTAACGTATTGCACTGATGTAAAATAAAACGTTTCTTCCTTTAACACCACACCATTAAAAACAGCATAAACCATTGGGAGCAAATGCTGAAAGGATGAAACATTTTTCAGCTTTTTAAGTGTAAAGGTTTGATTTTCTGTTTTCTGCTGCCATCTACAGGCCACATCTGTCACTGCAGCTTCACCCATCTGAAGGCAAACAGCAGTTTTTATTCATTATAAGCTCAGCACTGGCTCTTTGACTGATTTCTAAGTGAAGTTAAGCAGATAAATTCCTTTATTTATGTTGAACAGAATGAAACATGTGGTTTAATGACTCACACGCAGCTTTTTTGCAACAATTAATCCGACTGTTTGTTTTAAAACATTGTTACTTTTGCTCCCTGACCTTTGTCCCAGTTGTGGGATGTTGACCTTATTTATGTCCTTTAAATGCTTCATTATTTCACTAAGAGCTGCGCTTTAAATCAAGCTCGTTGTTGATTTTAGGTTCCTTATAAATAAAGTGTTTGTAAAGGGTCGTCATCGTGTTTTATCATCAGTATGTTAAATAAAATTTAAATGACCCCGTTGTGCTGGCAATTACCTGATAATTTGTATTTTAAATAAAAAATGGATTTTGAACAAAGACTTGTCAAATAAAAATAAAAACAATCTGGATTTTTTTGCAGAAATTCAACGAGCCCAAACTCTTTTAGAATTTAATTTTTTTTAAACAAAATAAAACGCGAGTAATAAAATAGAACAATAGAAGAGAATCGTCGTTTATTTGTCCCTCTGTGTTTCAGCACCAAAGTAAAGAAAACCTTAAAATAAATGAATAAATCCTGGAATATTAATTTGATCTCAAATTTTTTTGATGGCTACAAGAATATGGAAGAATGTGAGAAAATCTTTATTTATGCAAATAAAGTGAAGAACGATTTGGAAACAAACGTTAAACTTTGGAGCGTTTTGATTTTTCTGCCTGAACGAATGAAAAACGACTAAAGATAAAACGTTCTGCGTCTCCTTCTCTGGTAAAGAACCAGATGAACGGCCTGATCCTCATCTGAGGAACGTCTGGTCTGTTGGCTGCTGACAGAACCACGTTCAGTCTGCGTCTTTGTCCCTGAAGGTGGAGGAGACGACGGTGGTAATGAAGGGAAACGCAGAGGATTCATGGGGGCTGAGCTCGGCTGTGGGGGGGTCCCCCAGCTCTTTCTTCAATTTGCAGTAACTGTGGAAAATTACTGCAAGAAGACGAGACGTTTGGAATATTGACCTGCTGGATCTGGACTGAAACGTGTCAGGAAATGACAAATATTTAAATTTCCTCGGTGTGAGACACGTTTGACTCTTTGTTCTCGACAGTTCTCCCTTTAGGATCAGTCACAAATTAAAATGAGACATTTAAAACTGCAACTCCCAGAAGGTTTTAAAGCAAACACCACGGGGCCGTCGTCATATTCAGAACATTCAGCTTGTTTGCATGAAGCTGCTCGGCTTTCTGTGCAGCACGTTCATCAGAGCACAAAGAACTGGCGTTAAACCTTCAACCGCAGGAAGAAAACTGGTTTAACTCGAGGAAACACTGTGGAGGGTCAGCCGCTCTGTGCTCGTTCATCTGATGAAGTCCATCTGAGGGAGTTTGTTCCCTCTCGCATCCAGCAGAGCATTTTCACATTGACTCATGAAAAGCAGATTTTCTCCTGACAGCCATGGCGTTTGCAAAGCAGGCGATTGACTCGTGACCTCTGACCCCAGTCCAGACGTTTGGATGTTTTGGGCCGCTCATTTCTGGCATTTCTGTAAACAGGAATTATTCCCGAATGGAGCCTCGTGCAGCAATTTGTGGGTCATTACCGGAGAACCTGGAGCTGTTTCTGTGACTCCGGGGGTTCTGGGTTCTTCAAAGGGTCAAATAAGAGCTAATTTCCTTTTTCTTTTTAACATGCACTGAAACTGAAGCGTGCACGGAGAACATCAACCCTGAACGCTCCTGTTTTCATGAAACCTGCTTTAAGTTGTGACGAAGACAAAACAAAATGACATTTTCTCCTTTTGCCTCTTTTCTCCTCGCTGCAGACGCTTGGCTTCCACCTGCCACCGAGTGTGTCATCCATATGATTATGGACCCGGTTCTTTAAGGTCCGAGGTGTGGTGTCAGGTGAGAATTGAACCGGCTGCTCTCCGACGAGGGCGGAGGGCAGCTTTCGCACTATAATCCTGTTTTTAAAAGAACTCTGTCTCCATTTCTTTTACAGCTCTGATTAAAGGTGTCGTCACCATGTCATACCTATGATTATATCTGGAGTGAGCGCGCACGTGTGCGTGAGACAGGTCAGTGAATACCACAGGGAACCTGTTCAGTAATGTGACTAATATATTGGGCATCACAGGCGTGTGAAGCTTGACAACATTCATAATAGTTTCTGCAGCCGTCTGCAGGCCTCTGTGCACAAACCGTGTTTGTCCGATTGACGTTGAAGAGACGGAAAAATAAAATAAAATAAAAGCATCTGAATAGAATCCTGGGTTTTTAGTCAGCCGGACACCTGAGTCGAGCTGGTCCAGTCTGTGTTAATACGCTCAAAGCTCTCAGAGTGAGTGCAGTTGTAAATATCTTACCTGCAGTAGATAAGTCTTTGAACGACCTCAGTTGGGGAAAAAACAGCATTTGAGTCTAGAGGAGCTAACGGCTAAAACAAAATGGATCCATCTCATGTTAAAACTACAGAAGTACAAAAAAAATACCTTTCACAATGGTCCACCTGATCTGTAATTTATAAATCTTTACACCGCCATCACATTTGAACAGTTATTTAAATGGAAAGCTGTTAAGTTTTGTCGTTAAGAAAGTTGGACCACCATGGAAGACCAGAGACCAGCGTTGCTGGATCTGTTCTCTGAAAACGGTGGTTCAGTTTTATGCCGATGACACACAACACTACTGAGATAATAAAATCACCATTCAGCTGTTAGACTGTGATGATGTTGCTGAACTTCTCACACCTGAATGAACAAGCAGATGTCTTGTTTGAGACCATTATGGTGCTGAAGTCTGTGCTGATCCGGGTCCTTGAATGCAACATCTGACTGAGACTGACACTAATCTGGTTGGACTGGACTGGCTCACATTAAATCAGTGATCATGTTCAGAAAACTGTCCAAAGTCTAATCCAGGCTTTTATCTTGACGTGTTCAGATATTGTTTTGTTTGTTTTCTGTCTTTGTACATCAGGCAGGCCAACTCACTTCCTGTTTAAATCTTCTGTTTTTTCCTCTTTGGCTTTTAAAGTTTATAGTTTTTTTTTCCTTGCTTGGAATTTTTTTTGTCTTTAATTCTGTTATTTTACTTTCTTTTCTAAGTGAACAGCCCTTCTGACAACTGTTTTGTTTTTAAAGTACTTCATAAATAAAGTTGTAAATGTAAGAAATGTAATCGTCTTTTAGACTCTTAACAATGGTCCATTCAGGTGAGAAGTTATTGGCACAGCCCTAACACCTCATCACTCTTTGATTCCATGATTGTTATAACAAAAATTAGATTCCTGCAGGAACAGGAAACTCCCCCTGAATGCACCAGAAGTTGAATGAAAAGTGCTACAGCTAGCTACTGCTGCTACTCGATTTTGTAAAGAGCAACAGGTGTCTATGTTATTGACCATGCAAAGGTAAAGGTTTATGATAGTGTTTTAAAGTGGCTGCTTTGTCAGAATTTAACTCTTTGTCTCCAAACTGAGGACGTTCAAAAAGTTATCTACAACAGGTAAGATAGTTTTTATTTTTACCCATTTCAAAATGGTAAAATTGTCCTTTTTGCATAATTCCATTTGGGATTGATAAAGTATTTTTGAATTGAATTGAATTTTAACCATATAATGCCTTGAATGTCTGCAGGATCATTATTTGTTTGTTTGTTTCTGCTCCTGCGTCACCATGGTGATGCAAAAAATAAACAACCAGAGAAACGTTTTCTGGACTCTGAGAGCTCAAGAAGCCGAAACTGACCTATTAAATCTAAAAGAAACAGAGTGCTAGCTAAAATTAAAAGAAGCAAAACAACAGAAAGCCAAAAGCAGCTAGTTAAAAGACGCTACCTAAAAGTAGCAGAATGGAAGCTAAAAGCTAAAAATAGCATAGGAAGGCAAAAACAAAGCAAGCAGCTGAAGCATTTTCCAGAAAAAGAAACCATCCAGAGGATTATCTACTTGGATTATTGAGCATGAACTTTGATGTTTTGAACCTCTGACGAGTAGACGGGGGAGAGAGCGGACTCCAGAAACCATTTTATCACTATCAAGCTTGTTGGCCCATTATGTGAAAACAAGTTTTTTTAAAGGATTTCTATTAATTTTAATGGGGAAAATATTTGTAAATAACATTAAAAAAAAGAAAGAAACTACAAGTCCCAGCATCCACCTCCTGAATGAGCCAAAGGTTTTAATTTATGAACAGCTAAAATAACAAGTTAAAAACATACAAAGCAGGTCTCTGTTGTAAAACAATTAGTCTTTAAACTGTTTGTATTAAACTAATTTATCCAACTTTAAGAAACCAGCTCCAGTCCTGATTTGAACAAAATGATCTATAAGTTTTTTTGTTTTTTTTTTTGTTGCCGGTTTTGATTTTAAAGGTCTGGTGGGTAAATATGAGACATGTGCAGATAATTTATTGCATTTTTTTCCCTGTTGTTTAAGTTCATACATGTTAATGTTGACAACATTTTGTTCTGATGTATTTTCTGGTGGAAAGTAAATAAAAGACTTTAAACTGTGGACAAATAAACTAAACGCTGCAGCAAAACAAAAAGTAAACTTCAGCATCCTGATGAAGCCCTCCGGATGGAGGGTGAAACTTTTCTATAAAAAAGAAACTGTCCAGCTGACCCGACTGAGAATTATTGGGTCATCTGGACAGTTTATTTACTTTGTGCTGAAACGTTTCACCTTCCATCCAGAAGACTTCATCAGTCAAGGAAGCACACAACACAAAACTGATTCTTCCCCCAGCAGTTTGCTCCAAAGTGGAACAAACCAGTTATGTTGGTGCTAAGATGGTCTCTTTGGCACGCCCCCTCCTCCGGTGCCGGCCCTCTTCTTCGTCGACAGTCATGTCAAACTGGTTCAAAACCAGATGACCTGACTGAAAATGTAATGGATTGTATACCCAGATTATTGAGCATGGACTTTGCTGGTTAAAAGTGTGTGCGTTAGCAAAATATCTCGTGAACCAGTGGACAGATTTCATTGAAACTCTCCGATGGACATCTTTGCATGAGCATCTACGACTCATTAAACCTTAACTTAATTCAAGATGGCCACCACAGCTCACTGAGCTTATCAAACAGACAACAAATCCCACTCAGTTTGTGGTAGTAGCTGAGAGTCATCTCCAACATGTCTGCTCCGATGGTTCTCAGTGAACTGCTCCGTCTCGTTTGTTCCCATGGCGTGTGTCCCCGTCGCAGCAGGTAGATCGAGCCGTCAGACGCCTCGCAGCTCGGGGCCTCGCAGTCGGATCGAACGGCCCCGTTGCGTAGCTGACGGTGCTTTTCTCCACAGAGCGCTGCGGACGTGTGGAGGCAGCAGGAGAACATTCCACGAGCGATTTGCATATAGCAGAAAATAAAACACGCCCACGCGGTCCTCGTCACGGCGCCATGACAGATGCTGTCACTTAGGACCAGATTAGAAGAGGCCTATTAAATCTGGAGACCGTCAGCGTAGAAATCTCTGCCTTGCTCCTTGTAAAGTGGAGAACGTGTTCTGGTACGTGTGCAACAAGTATTCTCCAAAGAACAACGAGACTTTGAGTTACGTTTTGGTTTAAAAAAAAAAAAAAAACCTTGCCTGTGGCTGCTGCTTTGCTCTGTAACACACGAGTTTATTCAGTGTAATTAATCCTCCCGTCTGTGTCATGCTGCCTCACCCTCTCACCGAGGACAGGGCTGGTTCGAGGTGTAGCTACGAGCCAGGCCCGCTGAGGCTCCCGGTTCACTGTGGGGCTACGATAAGAACCTACCTGCAGTGGCATACCTGCATTGCATCTGTTTATTCCTCCTGTGTAGTTATTGTAATGTCCAGATGGGCCACATCTGTTCAGCAGAAAAGCCTCGTTCGCTGTTTTCACGCGGCCTTCAAATGTATTAATTGTTCGAGGCCGTATGTTTGAATACCGAACAGTCGAGTGAAGTCAGATCACGTTTAAGTCAGCCTTCACCATGGGCATGTTGTGAGAGCGGGGCAAGGCGCCCGGTCCCTGGCACGGGCTGTGATCAGCGGCGTATCTTGTGTCCCATTCAGACAGCGAACCATTCAGCGGCGCAAAGAAAGACTGATGAAGAAAAAGAGCGCTGCCAGCGAGTGCACCGGGAGAACTTTGAGGAACCTGTTGCAGCAGGTTTTTACCTTCTGTGTATCTTATTGCTGGGCTAGCCTGGACGAGTGCCAGACACACACACACACACACACACACATACACACAAAATGAGTATGATATTCTGAGCTGCTAAAGAAAAAACAGAAACCAACCCATCAACTATTTTCATACACATTTAGTGAGTCAATCTAATCGAAGCGTCTCAGTGTCAGGGCGACGGCTGCAGGAGGTGCACAGACCCGCCAGGCAGCATGGACCCACAGATTAAAGATCTGACTGAGACAATCTGATGGAAACTACGGCAAATTAAAGGGCCAATATTGAATCCAAAGTTAGGTGAGTTTATGTGACTTTGTTATTATAGGAAATATGGAGATTTACATTTTTTGCTCAGCTTCTCTGCTGCAGCGCTGCGCCGTGTCTGACCTCTGAACTTTAGACGCCTTCACGTGTCAGCACACTGGTTTGTTTGAGTCAAATGAGGGTTAAATAAAAATGAGCAGAGGCACCTGTTTTTATCCAAACAAACGTTACAAACTGATGTTTTGTGCAAATTAATATAATAAACAAAAATATATGTAGTGGTGATCCAAAAATGTATTTTCTGAATCCACCCCGGCTGTAGATATTTGAGACAATTCCTCTAAAACTCCATATTTCTTTCCTGCTTCTCAGCTTTTCTTTTTGTTTCTTGAACAAACTGATGATGATGGTGATGTCATTCATTCAGAAGAAAAGTGTTGCCCGTCCTGTGCGAGCCAAACCAGAGAGTGTTGTTAATTATTTCCAAACACAGATAAGATCGAGGAATAAAACGGCTCCTCTGTCGTGTCGACAGCTTGTTGGCCTCTTCTGGTGGTTTGTTTGCTTTGAACATTCAAAGCGTTTGTTTCAGGTCTTGTTGCCAAACTCAACCCAGAGGACTGAGAGAACATTTTTATTTTACAGCGTAAAAGAGAATCTGCATATGACCTGAAAGTTTTTAAAATAAAGCTTTCACTCTGAAATAATTATTTTGAGTGTACTTATTTGTGAGGTTTTATTAAATACCTGAACCTTTGATTTGTACTAAAATGACTTTATGCTGCTGGGAAAAGACAGCTGGACACTGAAGTTGGGTTGAGCCTGTTGGTCAGCCTCAGAAGACTTTCTCCTAAAATTCTGTTTTAAAGATAGACTGCTTCAAATGCTGTGCAGATAACATGGTTTTGAAGCCGTTATAAGATAATTTAGAGAAATTGCATGTTCTAAGAAAATGCATGAACAAGCCTAAATTAGCAGGAAAAAAGCAGAAAGAACACATATGTGCTGCATTAGGTTTAAATAAGCAGAAATTATCACAAAAATTAGAAAATCAGCTAAAATTAACAACAAAAAATAAATAAATAAATAAAAAAAACATCTGAAAAGTTAGAAAGAAGTTTAACCTACAACATGTGTCAAACTCAAGGCCCGGGGACCAAATGTGGCCCTCGTTGACATCTTATCTGGCCCCCAAGACATTATTTTAAATGTAAAACACTTTTGTTACTTTAAGTTTTTCATTGATATTTGACTATGATGTTAAAAGTGCAACAGAGAACATCAAATGAGACCAATCAAACGCTTGTCCAGGAATCTGTGACCAAGAAAAGATGTTGGGTATCTCATTTGAGTTCATGTAGACTCTGAAACCGGCCCTTAATTTGAAAAAGTTTTTCATTTTGGCCTCTTTTTATAAGTGAGTTTGACACCCCTGACCTACAAGAAGGAAACGGAAAGAGCTGAAATTAGCTAAAATAAATACTGTACATAAATAAATAAAAGGATAATTAGCTAACTGAGCTAAAATTAGCATAAAACAACAAATAGTGGATGAAATAACAGAAAAAGCTGAAACTAACAGAACAAAACTGAAAGTTAATTAGGCTGAAATTTGCAGAAATTACAATGAAAAACTTGAATTTATCTGAAAACAGCTGAAATTTGCTAAAAGCAAATTCTAAAAAAGTAGCTGAAAAGGTAAAACAAGCTTACCGGAAATTAGCAGAAGAAAGCCGAAAGAACACGTTTGTCCAATAAGGTCGAAAGAAGCAGAAATTAGCACCAAACAGTAGAAATTATATGAAAAAAGCTGAAATCAGGAAAAAACAGAAAGAAAAAAAAAAAAGCTGAAAAGTAGATAAAATAGCAGAAAGAAGCTTAAATTACAAAAAGGATGTGGAGAGAGCACATTTTTGCTGAATTAGGATGAAAAAGATTAAATGAGTACAAAACGTGGAATTAGCTAAATAAGCTTAAATTAGCATAAAACAGCTATATAGTGGCTGAAATGGTAGAAAAAGTTGCAACATGCAGAAATAAGCTGAAAGAAGCACATTAAGCTGAAATTAGCAAAAATAAATTCTAAAGAAGAACAAAAAATTTTGTAGTTAGCAGAAAGAATCTGAACAGAGCACAAAACAGCTGAAAAAACTTGAAATTAGCTGAAAAAAATTAGCTGAAAATAGCTGAAAAAAATGAAGCTGAAAGAAGCTGAACCAGAACAAAATGTGAAAGGAGCCATAAAAGGTTGTAAACAGATTTTAAGATTTGAAGAATGTAAAATGAGCTTAATTCATTTTTTTATGAGGGGGAAAAAAATGGCAGAAATGGCTAAAAATGTCAAAAAGCTAAAATTGCACCAATACCAAAAATTATAGCAGGACTGACCTGAAAGAGCTGAACGTTTTGTTTTATGGTTTGTTGAAGTAGCTTGAAAACTGCGTGACGAGAATCGCACCGAAAAGCGTACAGAAGAAAAATGGATCACAATAGTGTGAATGCTTCATGAACATTCACACTATTATGTTACATAAGTGTAAAAATAAGTAAAAAGGCACCAGAGTAGATTTATTTATTTATTTATTTATTATTATTTGTAATATTTTAAAGTAAAATTCAACATCATGTTTTCATTTGACGCGTCTCTTCAATGTGACATGCATGACGAGGACAACGTCTGTGGAGTGGCAGATTGGGGTGCTGGTTCCCAGTTTTATAAAGCAGGACCAGAGAGGGAGTTCCAACTATTGTGGGATCACACTTAACACCCTCCCCAGAAAAGTTTACTCCAGGGTGTTGGAAGGGAGACTGACCGATCGTCAAACCTCGGATTCAGGAGGACCAGTGTGGCCTTTGTCCTGGTTGTGGAACAGTGGACCAGGTCTTCACCTTTGTGGAGTTGCTAAGGGGCTCCTGGAAGTTCTTCAATCTGATGTGTTTTGTGGACCTGGCTAAAGCTTGTGACCGTGCTCCTCCAGACATTCTGTGGGGGTGCTGCAGGAGTATGGGGTGTCTGGGTTCAGTTAAGGGCTATCTGGTCCTTGTATAACCAAATCAGAAACTGTGTCCACCTCCTCGGCACAAAGTCAAGCTTGTTCTCGGTGCGGGTTGGACTCTGCCTTACCTTGATCCTGTTTGTGGTGCTCATGCACTGGATCTCAAGGTGCAGTCGTGGAGAGGAGGGTGTCTGGTTTGGGATCCTCAGGGTCTTGTCTCTGCTGTATGTGGATGATGTGGTTCTGTTGGCGGCTTTGGGCCATGACCTTCAGAGTGCACTGGGCTGGTTCACAGCTAAGTGTGAAGCAGATGGAATGAGAGTCAGATCCTCCAAGTTTGAGGCCATGGTTCTCAACAGGAAATGGGTGACGTGCCCCTTCTGGGTCTGGGGGAATCTTTGCCTCAGACCAAGAAGTTCAAGTATCTGGGTGTCTTGTTTGTGAGTGATAATAGGATGGAACGAGAGATGGATCGACAGACTGGGGTCTTGTCCTCCGTAACAAGGGCATTGCTTTTTTTGTGGTGAAGAAAGAACTGTTAAAAAGACAAAGCTCTGGATTTATTGGTTTGTCTACGTTCCAACCCTCATGGTCATGAGGTTTGGATCACGAATGAAAGAATAAGCTCCTGAATACAAGTGCCTGAAAGGTGCTTCCTTTGAAGGGTGGCTGGGCTCAGCCTAGGGTGAAGATCTCCATCATCTGGGGGATCTCGGAGTAGAGCTGCTGCTCCTCTGCATAGAAAAGAGCCAGTTGAGGTGGTTCAGCATCTGGTGAGAACGCCTCCTGGATGCTTCTCTCTGGAGTTTTCCGGGCATGTCTCACTGCTACAACGCCTTGGAGCAGACCCAGAACCCGCTGGAGGGATGGTGCATCTTCTCAGACTCAGGAACGCCTCTGGGTCTCCCAGGAGGTGTTGAAGAGTGACCCTGGGGAGAGGGATGTCTGGGTTTCTCTCCAGGACCTGCTGCCTCTGCGACCCGACCATGAACGTAAGTAGAAGATACTTCTGCCACTTGAAGATGCAAAGTGTGAAGTTTATTTTATGTTCTTTTGACAAAAGCAAAAGCAAAATCCAAGAAATTCTCAGGGAAATCACAAACTTTGTCTGAATTTGTGAAGATGAAATGATCTCTGGAGCTGCGTAAAAATAGATTTGATTGACTTTAGTTTTCACTCCTGAAATGTTTCTGCAGAAGCTACACAAAGAACCACTCAACAAACATCTAAATGCAAGAAAGTAAGTGTGTCTATGTCTGTTTAAGAATAACTATTAGTTTTATTGCTTCAAAAACTCACTTCATTATAAATTGTAAATACTGAGAAATAACAACACACTGGATCCTCGCAGCTGAAACTTTTACAGCTTTGTTTTAGCTCCCCTGGCTGTGCCTCTGGTTGAAGGTGAAAAGGTGACTAGGATTTTTGCCTGTGACTGAGTGTTTGTCTGTTAGCAAAATAACTGCATTTGCCAAAGAATGAACTTTAATGAAACTTTCAAGAAATAATCTTTGGGTCGACGTCTACAACTGATTCACTTTTAGAGTTTATCCAATTCAAAATGTCCTCCACAACCAGCTGACTTTAGCCAACGCATAAGTGGCTCCAACTCATCCAGTTTTACAAATACCGAGCTAAAATGTTGTGTGGCAGTTGTCGAGTCTTCCTCTATAAACAGTGGAAGTGAGTGCAACACATTGTGAACTAGCTCTGCTTAAACTTTGACATTAACTGTTGAGTCAGAGTTTCTTCCGTACGGTTTTTGGCATCTTTCTCGTTCCACAATTTTTTTTGCCATTTCGACAAGCCATATATCAAAACGTTCAGCTCATTCAGGAGAAGGGTTTATGACTTTTGGTATTTGTGCAACTTTAGCTTTTTGAAATTTTTAGTCTTTTCTGCTATTTTTTTTCTCCTAGAAAATGATTGGAGCTCATTTGACATCTTTCAAATCTTTAGATATGTTTACAACCTTTTACATTTTACATTTTGTTCTGGTTCAGCTTCTTTCAGCTTTCTTGTGCCCTAAAAAATAAAAATAAAATAAAAATAAATAAATAACTAAATAAATAAAAAGCTACTTTCAGCTGTTTTGTGCTCTTTTCAGATTCTTACTAACTTCAATGTATTTGTGCTTCTTCTAACTTCATTATACAACTTTCAGCTTGTTGTGCTCCTTTCATCTTATTTCTACAAGTTTCAGCTTTGTCTATTTCAGCTACTATATAGCTGTTGCATGCTAATTTAAGGCTTTTCAGCTAATTCCACATTTTTTGCACTCATTTCAACATTTTTCAGCCTAATTTAGGAAAAATGTGCTCTCTCAAATTCCTTCTTTTTTCAGCTCCTTTATGCTTCTTTAGCTACTTTTCAGCTGTTTTTTGTGCTAATTTCAGCTTCTTTTTTTTCCCAGATAATTTCTACTTTTTGTGCTATTTTTTTCCTTCTTTCAGCCTAATTGGGAAAGCATGTGTTCTTTCTAATTGCTAATGAAAATTTAATATTGTTCTACCTTTCCAGTTACCTTTATTATTAGTTAATTTTAGCTGTTTTCGGATAAATTCAAGTTTTTCATGGTAATCTCTGCTACTTTCAGCCTAATTAACTTCTTTACGCTAATTTAAGTTTGCTATGCTTTTTTTTTTTGCTTTTTTCCTGCTAGTTTCAACTTTTTCGGCTCTTTCAGCCAGTGTTTAGCTGTTTTTATCCCAATTTTAGCTTTTTCAACCAATTCCACATTTTTTGTAGCTCATTTCACCTCTTTCCACTTCTGTCTAACATAAGCTTCTTTCTGAACTTTCAGCTACTGTTCAGCAAATTTTATTTGCACGTCAATTGTTTTTAGCTAATTTCCTAATTTTTGTGCAAATTTCTGCTTATTTAAACCTAATTCAGCAAATATGTGTTCTTCTTTCTTCTGCTAACTTTGGCTTGCTCTTCCATTTCATCTACATTTCAACAATTTTTTTTTAGCTAATTCCAGCTGTTTGTCAGCAGGTTCTTCTGCAATAAGCACACTGTATTGTCACAGGAAATGCAATTTCTCTAGTGTCTTTAGGTTTCTACTCATGTAGAAACTGGGTAAAGGAGTGAAGAAGTTTGTTTTTTTAAACACAAACACAGTTTTAGCTCTTATGCTTATCAGTGTTTCCTCTGGTGTCGGTCAAACAGATGAGAGGATTTGTTGCTAGAGAGATGAACAAAAAAAAAAAAACATCTCAGCTTTCATGTTGACACTTTAGCTTCCCTCGAGTCAAATGGGGGAGCTTTGATTTGCTACTTTCCTCTCCTTGCACTCACAGCATTTCACCTGGTCTGCCTCAGCGCTGCTCAGCTTTACGTGACCTGACAGCCATCATGGTTTGTTGGCACATTTAATGAGCTTGTTTTTTTTTCAGGTTTGAGGTTTCCTCCACTGGAACCAGAGCCATGTGTGTCTCGCTGGAGTCACTTTACACTCCTTCACACTGGCTCAGATAAAGCCCTGACACATGCACATCCACCTTCGTTCAGGTGTGAACCTGAGAAGGAACACAACGGTTCCGTGTGTTTCGCTGATGTACAGTAGAAACATGAGTCAGAAGATGTGATCTCAGAGGAGCCCAACACAAGCACTGTTCAAAAGAGTCACCGTCTGGAATGAAACTAGAACTTAGAAACTAAACTTCACCAGCAGAATGAAACTATGGTGACCTCATTCAAATGTACAACTTCAGTTTTCCTGTACTCAAGTGGTTTTCACCAGGTTGAAGGAAACTTTCACTTTCTGTCTAGGAGTTGTGATGAGACACTTTTCTCATGAGTGTAACGGTGCGTTCTGTTTGTGTTGGAAGCCAGAATTTTCTGGTTCCAAGTTCAAGTAAAACATCTAGAAATGCCCTCCAGACTTGAAATTCTGCTTTGAAATGTTGGCGTTTTCTTATCAGCCCAACCTTCAAATCCAACATGGCATCTTGCACATCAGAAGTGATGACTGCTACTATTTATTAGCACGTTAATGCAGCTTGTATTGCTGATGGTAAGCTTTTTATTAGCTTTTCCAACTTGTAACAACTGGATTTGACACCATTCCCAGATCCAAGTTCTGACTTATGAGGAAGATGGAAGACAATATAATGCGAGGTACAGACACAATCATATAAATGCATATAAAATGAAAAGTAAATAAAATGAATTTTATAATATGAAACAAAAACAGCTACATTATAAAGCAATATGCAAAATACTAAAAACAGGAAGATGTTTGCATTGGTTTTATTTGCCATGAACTTAACAATTATTTAAAATCCCTTAGAGTGGTCAGAGTCAACAACTTCAGACCTTTTTGCAAGGTGTTCCAGGAAGCAGGAGCAGAGTAGGAGAAGGCCCTTTTGCCAAATTCAGTCCGCACTGAAGGGACGCTGCAGGTAATGATGTCTTGAGAGGGCACGCTGTTGCTGCACTCACACAGTGACATGTTGGCGGAGAAGGCAACAGATTAAGAAGTGATTTAAAGATGAAAATATACCAGTGGGAGAGTCTGTGTGAAGTTAATGATGACCAGTTAACCAGTGAATACAAAGTGCAGTGATGGGTACGGTAGTTACAGCCAGTTATGAATCTTAGCACACCGGGATAGACAGCGTCCAACATCTGCAGGGTGCTTGCAGGAGCATTCATGTAAATAATGTAACCATAGTCAATGGAGGGAAGGAAAGTAGCAGCTACAAGGCGTTTCCTAGCAGTCAGAGTTAGACAGGATCTATTTCTAAAAAAAGAAACAAATTTAACATTCAGTTTCTTTACCAAGTTTTCGACAAGGGTCTTAAAAGAGATGCAAATTGACCAAAATACTGTATCCAAGTATTTGTAAGAATGGACAAAATCAATAGGAACACCAAGGAAGGACTGCTGGTACCAATTTCCTGTTTAAAACAACATCCCTTTGGTTTTATCTGCATTTAGCACCAGTTTGAGACAGAACAAATCTGACTGTATGATGTTGAACGCAGACTGTAAAATCTGGAAAACCTTAGCAACTGTTCTAGATCAACAATAAACAACTGTGTCGTCGGTACAGAAGGAATGATCTGACCTATGTTACTTATGTAGAATGTAAAGAGAGTGGGTCCTAAGATTGAGCCTTGCGTTACACCATTGTGACAGTTAGATAACTGGAAGAAGTACCGTTATGTTGAACACATTGCAACAGTTACAAAATACAACAGTTTACTCTAAAAGTCATATTTAAATTATTATTTTATTATTTTATCAACTGAAGTTATTGAAGTTCCATGATTTGGTAGATTATAATATTTCATCAGTTATGTATAGGGCTCAGAATAATGCATTACCTTTAAATATCCAAATGCACTTTGTTAAAAGACAAAGTTTTTATAATCTTAAGGGGATAGATGTATTTGTAAATCCAAAATACAGAACCAGTTTAAAGGGACGATCTACCTCAATCCAAGGAATTGGATTATGGAATGGTCTGGAGAATTATGTTAAAAATTCCAAGTCAATGTGTATTTTGTATGTTATCGTTTATGGGATTGTTTTGTAGTTTTTTTAAAAATGAACAAATTTTATAAATAAAAAATAAATAAAATAAAATATTCATATTATCAATCTTTTCAGTTTGAGTTTTCCTCTTGCGGCCACATCCAGGAGGTTGTGTCCAGTCCTGTGATCCTTAAACTTCAGAGCAATCTGTGCAGCTGCAGTCACAGGAACATGAAGCTGCTTGGAGATGGTTTTATTGTCTTTACCTTTAACGTGATGGTCAATAGTTTTCTTTCTAAGCTCCTGACCCTGTCCTTAGCTTTATGTGGTCTATGTTCAGTGTGTTACACACCATGATACCAAACAACACTGACTACTTTCTACTCACTATGCAGGAAGACTGATTTCAAGATGGAAGACACCTGCAGAGCAGACCTTAGTTTAAAGTGCATGTTCAACTGTTTTTATTATTATTCTCTTGGGGTTACCATCCTTTTTATCAAGGCCAATTTTATTACTTTTATTTTTTCAATAATTCTGTTGAACCACAATTTAAAAGAGTTGTTTTAATTAGTTACTTTTTATTTTTTTTCCTATTTCTATTGTCAGTTTTAAATTATTTCAGCACCCATTGTGGGTTTTTGTTTCACAAACAAAAGGGTACAAACACATTTGTCTGTGTCTGGCATATAAAACCTAATAGGTGGTTTGAAAACAAATGCATGCATCGTAAAAACATATGAACTTAATGAGAGTTTGAAAATAGGAGTTCCTATCTGCTTCATTAGCTTGCGTGGTTGAGTGTTCCTCTCCGCTGAGCTCCGACAGCCTGCAGGCTCATGAAGCATCATGAAATGAACGTGCCTCAAAATGCAAATCATGCTCTCCGTGTGTGAAGGCGAACAAATGCATTTCTGTACCATTACAGAAAAGACACGATTATAATCAGGCAGCTGTCTTTGGCAAAGTTTGCAAGACTTCATTTTCAGTGCAGCACTTCATAATCAGTGTGTAAATAAAATGAGTGAAAACTTTGCTTAAATATGTGCGATGGACTGTGTGACAAGCTCAATCAGGAACAGATATTCAAATTGTCAGAGCCTTAAAGGTTTAATTCACAACCCTGATTCGGTTCTAGTTGGAGTCTTGTAACAATTAAAAGTCACTACGAGAAATCTCCAGAGTGGAAGGGGGTGTGTGAAGATAATGTGAGCAGGAGATAATTTATGTCTTCATGTTTCTAATTTAAATTAACACACAGGAGGAGAAAACATGGGCATACAGTCAGCAAAGACTAGTACAAAATATGGAATTACTGCAGACAATATGTGACTCTGAACTGGTTGTCTAAAACTTTTACACTTAAGAAACTTTCTTTATAAGGCAAATGCACTTTTTTTAATCAAAACTATAAATTTTTTAAGCTTTCATGGTCCTCACTTTTGTAAGGCTCAAAGGGAACGTTCAGGTCCCTTTAAAAAAAAAAGTCAATTTCTGTGGAGTAGTCATCAGTAGCCAGTATCTCACCTGCTGTAAAAAGCAAAGTTATTTAGTGTCAAGAACCGGCAAGATGTTCTCAGGGGTGATTCAACCTAACAGCTGTTCAAAGCTGGGTCCATTTAAGAGTAAATTTTCACCAAACTGTGCCTGTCTAACAATCTAATTTGCAATGAACTGGGAACTGAGTTCAAACAAGCTTCCTGAGTAAATAAGCATCCACACCTATGGTATATGTGTTTGATGCAAAGTGACGTGGTGTCAAAATTTACCACTTGCGTATTTTCAGTGTCTGCCTTGGTGATCATGTGTCCTCACCGGCTCCTCTCTTGTGTGGGGTTCTACAGGGCTCAGTCTTAGGCCCCCTCCTCTTCCTGCTCCCTCTTGGCTCTATTTTTAGAAAATATGGGATCTCCTTTCATTGTTATGTGGATGATACACAGATATATGTCCCGCTAAAGAAAAAGGACTCTCTGGCCCCTCTGTTTTCATGTTTGGACGACATCAAAGCCTGGGTGGCTGTGAACTTCTTAAAGTTCAGTGAGGGAAAGACTGAGGTGATGGTCTTTGGAAGCTCCACTGAGATGTAGATGTTGCTTCCTTGGCCCTGTACATCAGGCCAACTGTTACAAATCTGGGGATCAAAGTCAATGCTGGACTAAAGTTAGAAACTCACATCAGAGCTGCTGTTTGAACTAGTTTTTTCCATTGATGCAGCTGGCTAATAATAATAATAATAATAATAATAATAATAATAAACTTTATTTGTATAGCACCTTCCTACAATGCCTTGCATTGG
>JARVLU010001196.1:20276407-20287854 GCA_031762415.1 Simpsonichthys santanae | reverse complement strand
CACCACCATTCCAAAGGACAAAAAAATAATTAACTTACTGATGTACCACCATGAGTGCCCAACCGAGGTTTAAATAATTCTGACTGAGGTTAGGCTGAAGAGCTTTAACAATAAAAAAATAAGTCAGACAAATGTGATTTTAGTTTGGTGGGAGAGTCTCAGCTGTAATAAATTAAACCACGCTGTAAAGTTTTTATAATTCAGGAAGGCACATGGCTTTAGAAGTTCCACTTACATTTTGTTTTGTGCTTTCCAGGTGGAGGTGTCTCCTTATGAAGCTGCTAGCTCCATCATCATTGAGTTCGACTTGGACAGAAGCATCTTTGGCTTGCCCAGAGAGTTGGTTGTTGCCATTGCGGGTAAGTGTTTCTATGAAAGTTTCTCGTTCCAAACCAGCTCCACTGATCTAGAAATGCTCTGGAATGGCCACGGACGGTGCTTGGTGAGAGTTTTGGCTGCTGACTTGTGTGCTAAGCCATCAGTCTGAAAACACATAGAAATAGCCCCATTTTATCAAAATGTACAACTGGATGAATGCTGTTTCACTCTTATGTGGCGTATATTTTACTTCCACTTTTTCTTCTTTTGGCTTTTCCATCCTTTTACTTCCACAATAAATAATAATAATAATAATAATAATAATAATGATAATAATGATAATAATAATAATAATAATAATATAAAACTGTCATTCAAATTTTACAGTGCACCATGCAAACCTGAACAAAACCTTGTTGCATTTCCAAACTCAAGTATTACAATGATCTGTTACCTTTTACATTTATTTAGTTTATTGCATTTAATCATAAATGCAATAAACAAAACCCAAATCCAGACACACACCCCTCCCCCCATTTCTTTAATTTTTTTTATTTTTAAACGAGCTCATTGGTGGGCCGGACTGAAGTCACTCGCGGAACGGAAGTGGCCCACGGACTGCCAGTTGAATCACCCTGATGTAGTGTATTGGATCAGTATTGCCTGAAAAACCAAAACCTAATATCACAAATTTGTAAGTGCAGGATTTGATAATTAAAATAATTAATGTAAAACCACGAGGCTCCTTGGTTAAGATTTGGTTTTGACCTCATATGTATAGTCTGCTGCCAAATTGACAATAAGGATTTCACTTAGCACCTACCAAGATGGCTGCACAAATTCTCCTCATTGGCATAGCCTTCGCTACGGTTGTAGTTATCTCTATTTCAGTGGTTAGCTCGAGCAACAGGTAGTCATGTTGCTTGTTTATAAAGTGTCTGCTATTTGAAAGAATGTAGTTTTAATTTCAAATTAACATTAAAAAGCAACTGTGCATGGTCATTTAGAGCAAGGGCACGTCTATCAGAATATCTTACTTGTATTGTGTGTGTGAAACTCGTTTAGAATAATATATTTTTTAATAGTTTAATCCCAAACTGAAACAGTGCACACATGTGGACATACTCAGATGTTTGTTTGTTTTTTGTCCCGCAGCAGCAGCCATGACGGCGCTGGTGATAACGGCATGCATCATCTGGTGCATATGCGCGGCCAAGTCCAACCGTCAAAAAGATGGTTTCCACCGCTTACGGCAGCACCGCGACGAATACGACGACGAGGTCTGGCTCAACTCCATGGGCTCAAAGAAATCCCTGCTCGCCAACGAGTTCCAGGATGAAAGTGAAAGTGAAGAGGAGACGCTGTACGCCAACAAAATCTGAAGACGTCTGCACCAGTTTGACTCAGTATTTATTATTTTTGGTCTGTTTTTGAGCTCCCACCAGAGTCAACATACCAACATGGAACTCAACGGCCTCCAGACCGAGCAGCTTCTGTTTATCAATGAAAGACTGATGAAGCATTTCTTTCGGTTATGCCTTTAAGTTTTTAGAGCTCACTTCCTCTCACTTGGGTGCTGCTAAATCAGAGAATCCTTCAGGACTGAGGGTTCACGTTTGGTTTCAGCTTGGCTGAGAGCAGCAGTAATAAACAGTTTATTTTACCTTTAAGGTATTGCGTTTCCGAGCCATTCAAAGGTATTGTTGGGTTATTATGTGTCCTGCCTGCCTCACAGGTCAAGCCATCAAGTCCAAATGAACTTATATCAATGTCTCCCATCACTATGTATTTGTCTGAATACCACTTAAAGCTGCATTATTATTTTTGTTTAAAATATTAAAGTCAAACTGAAATGTCCGAGCGAAAAATGGGAGATTGAGCCCATCATTCAGTGCCTTGGCTTCTCTAGATTTTAAAGCTCCATCAGGCTGTAAGAAGAGGCAGAACTAGTTCTATAAATTATAACTATGTGACCATTCAGAATTTTGATCCACATTATCCTCAGGTTGTTTTTAACTGGAAGAAATTCTGATTAATCGAATGCTAAATTCTAATATTCACGTTTTTTTTTTTTTTTGCACATCAGCTAACAACCTGCTTCAGGTTTATAATTTTGCAGAAATGATCTGGAAGGATGTGCCTCTGAGCTCGAGGGAAAGCTTGCCTTGTGAGTGGATCGTGCTCCAATTGGAAACCGTTTCACAGCCATGACAACGAACTGAAACTAAAAATGTGTTTTGAACAGATCCTGTTTATGTTTCCTTTTGGGTTTTATTAGTTACAGCTGTGTGGAGAAGAGCTCTTGTGGATTTTTGCTGGTTCCAGGCATATCTTCAGTCTGACACTTTATTTTCTGCCACCTTTCCTTTTTGACATAAACCTGTTTGTAATGTTGCACAGCCTTAAGAGTGACTATTTTCCAAACTTAAAGGGGAAAAAGGCACAAAAATGTAAGTTTAATCACGCGTTGAGGGATTTATATTCTAGGATTTTCCAGAATGCTCTATATAATTTTACAAAGTTTGGTCCCTCGGTTACCTGTTCAGTTTTTGTTTCTCTGTCGATATGAGTGACAATAATAAGAGATATTTTCCTCGTTTGGTGATGTTGTGCTCAAAGTGGATCAACTTCTCAAACCAAACACGGAAAATGACCAAAAACAACGTGTGAATAAATCCTGTCACCGGAGATGCTTGTACGGCTTCTTTTAAACGCACTAAAGTGTCTATAAATGTGTGAAAAGCTCTTCAGCACACGCCTCTTCTGAATCGTTTGCCCTGATCTCCAGTTATTTTCACAAGAAATTCTTTCTTGACCTCTGCTTTGGGGATAAAAACAAAAGTTTGTAAGTTATTTTTCTTATACGGCGTCTATAAAGTGTGTATAGATTTCTGAAAGTGTCGCACGTTGATGTGAAGATTTTATATGAACTGGAATAAAATTTAAATATTTGTCAATTGTAAATAAATAGTGGGGAGTGCACTTTGTGTTTTCACATGCAACTTTTCAGAACTGTTGGAATGAGCAGTGCGAACGTGCACAACAACTCACAAAACAAGGAAATAAAACAACTCTGAGCCTGTCTTGTTGGTGTGCTGCAATTATTTGAGGACAAGTTCTGTAAATGAGAACAGACGTAGAGTAATGAGTTTAAAGAGCTTCTTGAAGGGTTAAAATTAAAATATTTCAGGAGCTAAATGTTTAACTAGTGGCAGCAAGATGTCACCACTCTGCTCTTCATTTTAAACATGTTTGTTCAATGAATGTAGTCAGATTTGTGCCGTAATGATTTTGGAAATAAAACTAGATTTGCAAATAAACATTCAAACAAAATTTTCTATAACAAAATAAGTAAATAACATTCAATTTTCAATTTATATATATTACTCATTCATGTAAATACATTCATTTACATTTGTTTAAAAATTAAATTTTAACCAGTTTCTTAAAGACAAGTATTGATTTGGCTTCCTTAACATCTGTCATTAAGGTATTTCATAATTCTACTCCCTGAATTAAGGTAGTTCTTCCCTTCAAACTTGTTCTAAACTGCGGTTTCACAAATACTTCTTTCCCCTTGAGATTGTAGCAGCTTGAGCTTTTTACAAAATACATTTTGGATATTTGACTGTAGTGTATTTTTTTTTAGCTCTATACATAAGTGACAAAATGTTATAATCCACCAAATCATAAAACTTCAGCAATTTCATTTGACAAAATAATTCATTTGATGAGTGACGGTGTTTTCTTGTTATAATTCTCACAATTCTTTTCTGCAAAATAAAAATAGGCTTTGTGATTTTTTTTACATGCTTTTACCCAAACATTAACACAATAAATAAATCAAATGTAGCACAATAATTGTATTATACGACAAATACAGTGCTTGTCGTTTAGTAAATATCTAACTTTATACAATACCGCAATAGATTTAGATATTTTCGTTTTAGCAGAATCTACATGTTCATTCACAAGACTGAACCTGGTATCGTGCTACTTAAAACATTTCATAATCACCGGTACA
Organism: Simpsonichthys santanae; assembly: GCA_031762415.1. Classification (NCBI taxonomy): domain Eukaryota; kingdom Metazoa; phylum Chordata; class Actinopteri; order Cyprinodontiformes; family Rivulidae; genus Simpsonichthys; species Simpsonichthys santanae. The sequence continues at coordinate 20,283,512 of JARVLU010001196.1, read as the reverse complement.
CTGAATTTCAAATGTATAATAGCATTGAACCTTTGTTGAAACAAAAGGTTTTTTCCAGTTTTAAAGCAAAATAACTGTTTAACAACACACATAATATCCTTGTTATTTGTTTTAATGATAAACAACATAATTATTTAAACTTGTTTTTTGACATTATGTTTTGGTTTTATTTATCCCTGAAGTTACTAATTTGGGCAAAGAGGCTTCCGTCCAACCTGACAGTCTGCACTGAGGGTCTTAAAAGTCCCAATATACGTCTTCCCACATCACGTGATCTGAACTTGACGGTGACGTCGCAGAACAACAAAGATGGCAGGAATAGGAAGCAGCACCTATTGGGAGGGTAAGGAGTCCCAGCGTTGTTATTTGGTTTACATTAAAGTGTCAAACACAGTGAAATGTACCGTACACGTAACGTCAGGAGTATTTTATCACTGTCGCTGCTGTTTATTTTAATGTATTACCGTGAGTTAGACGTGTCCGAGTCTCTCCAACAACTAGTCAGCTCCCAACAAGCTAACCGTCATGATGAAGTTGATGTTAAATCCGTCTTTAAAAAGACTTATCAACCCCACACACCGAGTTGAGTTTTGGTTCTAGGTTTATTAGATGTCAATGGACAGAGACACCTTTCCACACTTTATTATTTGGAGGAAATTTGTTTACGTTTAAGCACTTTTTTGTTAGAGTTTCGCCAAAGCTAGTTAAAACGAACCATTTTTGTGTGTCAGTTGTTGGTGCAGAAGACACAGTAAAAGCACTTTAACACTTTAAAGTTAAAACTGTGCCTTAGTATTCGTATTTATGTTTAATATACATTCATATTCAATTTAATAAGGCCTTTAGTGTAAAACAGTTAAAAATACAGTTTTGTCATGATTAGCTAGAATTTCCCTGAAAAATTTGCTTCCATTAAGTGTGGTATTGTAATGAAAGTAAATAGCTGTATTTTCCACCACTGATCTGTTACATATTTTATGTTTGTGTTGCAGATTTGAGGAAACAGGCGAGACAGCTGGAGAATGAACTCGACCTGAAACTGGTCTCCTTCAGTAAACTGTGCACCAGCTACAGCAGCTCCAGGGATGGACGCCGAGGAGACACGTACGATCAGTTCTTTTGGCATCATCCATTCACATCCATCAATCGATCATTCTCTTCACCTGCTTCTTTTTGGGTCGCGGGGGGTCACTGATGCCTATATCCAGCAGTCACTGTGCAAGACTCAAGGTAGACCCTGGACAGGTCACACGTCCATCACCAGGGTCTTGTGCTGCCAGCTATATCATTGTGAGATGTGCAATGAAATGGATACCATGGCCCTTTTCAGACCTCATATAAACATCTGTCCTATCTGAGTCAGTCACCAGTTACCAGATCTTATGTGTTCACAGCCAGGAGTGACAATGTATCCTCAGTAAGCAGGTCTTGGTCACCCATTAACCATGACAGCACACAGTCATCTGAGCTACATAGAGGGCATCAACAGTGTTTAGGTTAAAATCAAAGGTGCATTCAGTCAGAAACATATTTTAACAATTCAGGGTCACCCAAGTTGTAGCTTTGTGGAGTTATTTGCTCAACCTTTGAAAAGGTTACTTATGTAACCAAACAGGAGACATGGGAGAAGTGAAGCAGTGTCTCGTGACTTCACAGAGCTCAGTCTCTGGGAAAACGCTCTGAAAAAGTCAACCTGTAAAACTTAAAGTAAAACACCCGACCGTCTGCTCGCAGGTCGTGTGAATGTTTTAAACTTTTCACCTCTCGGTAAGAATAATCACAGTGTTTAAGTTGAACATGTGGCATCATGCTGAAAAAAGCTACTAGTTGTGATTTTATTAGCACAGATTTGATAACAAGATGATCACTGGGAAACAGTTTCATTCACAAGACTGAACCTAATTTTAACAATAAATTAACTAATCACACTAATCACAAAGCCTGGTTTGTTCAATAAACACACATTTAGGGAAAATAGTACACAAAAACCATAGTCCTTTTAAGGTCAGTTTTAATTATTTAATTTCACAGACACAGTCAACAAAAGTATGACACATATTTAAATTTAATTTCTTCTTCTTTTTTCTCTCTTTCTTTCTAAAGTTCTGACACCACCCCGCTGCTCAACAACTCCACCCAGGACCGGATGTTCGACACCATGTCTGTGGAGCTCGAACAGCTACTGGCTAAGGTGAGCAAACTTTTTTGGTCCAGGAGCAAAACGTAGACAGAGTGTTCTCAGAAAATCCTGTTTTTATTCATTTCATCAGTCTGAGGACTGCAGAGGTCACTCTTGCTAATTTATTTATTTATGTTAGTGCAAGTAGATAAATCACAACCAATGCTGTAATGAAGTGTGCCGTTGATCAGTGCGGGTTTTGTTGCTTATAGTGTTTTTGCTGCTTTAATATTCTTATGTTTTATTTATTTTTTATTCATACGCCCACCCTCTGATCAGCTGACAGCCGTGAACGACAAGATGGCGGAGTACACCAACACCCCGGGAACAGCGTCTCTGAACTCTGCGCTCATGCACACTCTTCAGAGACACCGAGACATTCTGCAGGTTTGGCCCGCAAATCCTCACAAATGTTTTTTTTTTTTTTTTCCTAAACTTTTTGTGTTTTTGTATTTTTTATTATTTTCAAAGAGCTAAATGCTAACGTCACAGGTTTAGTTTATGAAGCACATAAACGCATTGTCTTCTTGAACTTTACTGTTTATTTATTCTTTATTTTCTTTATGGTTTCCCTTCAGGATTACACACAAGAATTCCACAAAACCAAAGGCAACTTTTTGGCCATCCGAGAAAGAGAAGACCTTTTAGGGTCCGTCAGAAAAGATATCGAGTGAGTTCCCACACATATAATACTGTATTGTCTTTTTAATAAACTGTTAGTGGTCTAAGTTAGAATTGAGTTTTAAAGAGTTTAAAGATTGTAGATGTCATTCCTTAGACGGAAACTTTGTTTTCACTTTAAAAATGCTGTTGATACTTGGATATATAGCCTGTTTTATACTAAAATGACTTGGGCGGGGGGGGGTGGGGGGCTCCCACAGACCAGCACTATTTTTTTCAAATGACATTTTGATTTAAGATGCAGCAAAAGGCTTACTGTGAGCGCTGTAGGGTTCCCATTGATTGTGCTCCATCTATTCAGCAGGTAAATGTCTGCACAGGCCTAACACACATCCTCCATCTGCCTTTAGCCACTTATTGCTACATTTGAAGTATTTCTCATTCATGAGCTTAATTAAAAGAAGGCGTCCTAAAGAAGTGCTCAGGCTTCTGTGCAGAATTATTTTGTCTTCAATGGAAATATATAGTTGAAGTTTAAAACTAAACTATATTGCATTTATGGTAGAAGCATTAGGTTTGCATAAGCTACAGTCATTGGGGACAAAATAAACCCTCTAGTGCGGGGCTATTCAACTGGCGGCCCGGGGCCCAAATCAGGCCCTCCGATGAACTCAGTTCGGCCCACCATTGGGTTCATTTTTAAAAAAAACCTAAAGTTTAAACCATAAAACAAACTTACTTACAATAATTGATGGATGTCTGGGATTTTAGTAACTGTGGCCCTCCCTGAGCAATTTAGTTGAATAGTACAACTCTAGTTGATTTTATGAAATGATGGTGGACTCGAGAATTAAACAAGATTTTTTTTTTCTGTGCTGATTTATTTAAAAAGGGAAAATGCTATAACTGGTCCCAGGGTCAACAGAGTACAGAACATCTGCAGAAGTTGTGACCAGAGTCTAAACATTTCACATTTTGTTCAGCTTCAGCTTCCTTGTGCAAAATTACTTTCAGCAATTTCTAGCTGCTTTTCAGCTGTTTTATGCTCCTTTTTTGCTAACTAGAACATTTTTGTGCTTCTTCTAACTTCTTTCTGCTAATTTCAACTTGTTATGCTTCTTTCATCTTATTTATGCAAGTTTCTTTTTTTTTTTTTTTGCTATTCCAGCTACTATTTAGCTGTTTTTATGCAACTTTTAGCTATTCCAGATAACTTCACATTTTTTGCACTTGTTTGAACTTTTGTCAGCTCATTTCAGCAAAAATGTGCTCTATATATTTTGTAATTCTTCTACTTTCTGCATTTTTAGTTACTTTTTGGCAGTTTTGTTTTTTGTGTGGCTAATTTCAGCTTTTTTCAGACAAATTCCACCTTTTGTGCTCATTTCTGCTTCTTTTAGCCTTATTAGGCAAATATGTGCTCTCTAATTCCTTCCACTAATTTACGCTTGTTCTACATTAACTTTTTTTGTTGTTGCTAGTTTCAGCTCTTTTCAGATAAATTCCAGTTTTCATGGTAATTTTTGCTACTTTCAGTCTAATATCTTTATGTTAATTTCAGCTTATTGTGTACCTTTTCAGCTTTTTTCTGTTATTTTATGCAGTTTCAGCTACTATGTAGTTGTTTTATGCTAATTTTGGCTTTCTCAACTAGTTTGACATTTTTTAGCTAATTTCATCTCTTTCCACTTCCTTCTGGTAGTTTTAAACTTCTTTCTGCCTTTTCAGTTCTTGCTAATTTCAGTCCTTTTTTTTAATAGCCAATTCATAATTTTTGTGCTCATTTCTTGTTTATTTAAACCTAATTTAGCAAATATGTGTTCTTTCTGTTTTTTTTTTTTTTTTTTTTCTTCTAATTTTTGGCTCATTCTTCTTTTTCAGCTAAAATTCAGCATATTTTTTTTTTAGCTAATTTCAGCAGTTTTTCAACCAGTTCGTCACCAATAAGCATTCTCACTGTACTTTCGAAATGCAATTCCTCTAGTATTTGAAATAAGTAATGTCAGGGCTGTAATTCTCTTTTGTTCTGAGATGAGATGCTGTGATTGGCCTTGCTGCTGTAGTTCTCCGTTTGTCAGGCAGAGGGCAGTGGAGATCTTGGCCACTAGTGAAGCTGGTCCAGGATGAGGGTTGTTTGTGCTGCGCAAATAGAAAAATGTGCACCAATTAAAGGAAACAGTGCTACACGCTAACTCATTTACACGTACCGGTATGTAACAATGAGCCGCCTTACATTTGGTTAAAATATTTCTCAACATCTTGCAGTGAGCTCTCAGATCATTATTTCTTCCACATGCACCCCTCCCGTGTGCAGCTCATGACACCAGCAGGAGCCGAGCAGAAGTCCCTGCGCTGCTTGAATTCTTATTGTCAGCAACTAAAATGACAACTAGCCTGTGATTTACATCGGTGCCCTTTTAAAAAGCCTTTCTACTCCGATGCTGGTGGTTCTGGCTCCGTCTCCCTGCGGGGGTAACCAACCTAAACTCGAGGCAACTCCTGCGAGATGAACTGTGTGCACGCTGCGTACAGCATTGTGTTTTTTTATTTATATTATTCATGGGCTTTTAACGCCGTACTCCGGATGAAGGCACATTTATTGTTGCTGTCAGCTGGGTGGGGTAGGATGTTAATGGTAGATGTGTGTGCACAGTTCTCCCTTCCTCTGCTCTTTATCTCCCTCTCACCCAACGAGAAGGTGGGGCTGTGTTAAATGATCAGAAACCAACAAGAGTGCGTCATTTTTAGTTGTTTAGAGACGCTGATAGCTAGAGTTGCATCAGCTGGAAGATGATGGATGCGTGTTCATTAGCTTTACTCCCATAAAGCTTGAAAAAAAAATCTGCTTCATTAATCTCAGATTGTTGGGAACCATCAGTGTTTGGGTTTGTTTATCCGTCCATTTGTAATTTCTGGTGATAAAATGAGATTAGAGCAGAGTTCTTAGTCTTTTTAAATATGTAACCATCCTGACCTGCTGTTTTGTTTGAGTCGGTGGCTCAGTGTCGTTACTGACACAATCTTCTGACATTTAGCAGTTAATCCACTGCCTCCTGTCAGCGGAGCAGATAAATTATTCTCAGTTTGCATGAAGCAGCAAAGCCTTACCACCTTACTACTGTGGGGCAGAAAAGGTGGTGACAGAAGCGACAAGGGTGGCTCTTTAGGAGACACTTTGCGCTGACCGAGTGATTCTGAGGCCGACTGAGGTGAGGATGAAGAGGAACGCCTGCATGTAAACTAAGCGTCGCTACAACAGCTACAACACAGACGGTAGAGGAGAAGCTGAAGTTTCTTTAGGTTACTTTGAGTCACCATCAGAGAGAGAAGAGTTCAAATACTGTAATGTTTCAATTAACAAAGACCAGAGAGTTTCCCTTTCATGTCACTCCAGTTATAATAATCCAGTTATGTGATAAAATGTGTAAAATTATGTATATTATGCCAAATTACTTGAATATTAAGATGTCCTTCCACTTTTTGTAATTGTATAAATGCATGTCAGACACTTTAAGACTGAACCTTTTCTCTGAAAGTGAAGAATTTTCCTTCACTCGTTGTTGTTGTTAAACATTTCAAACCACTACAATACACAAATGCAAAAACTTCCTGTAATTAGTTGCTTGATTTTAAACTGGCAGTACTTTATTATTATTATTATTTTATTTATTTATTTATTTAAAAAAAAACTTTTCCTCTTCAGGTCATATAAGAGTGGTTCTGGGGTCAACAATAGAAGAACGGAACTGTTTCTAAAAGAGCACGAGCACCTGAGAAAGTAAGTTCGCTTCAGTTTTATTTCTTTAAAACCTGTAATCTTATGTTTTCTTTAAATTTAGCAGAGTTTTAAGTCTTTTATATGTTTCAAGACGTTTTTAGAAGAATTGGTCTTTTGCAGACACGTGACTAAAGCCCCCCACATAGTTCTGCGTACGTCCGTACGCCGTACATACGCCGTACATACGCATATGTACGGCGTACCCAATACGCGCAAAGCTCAAATTTTATGTACGCGTACGCAAACGCGGTGTTGGCACAATAAACTTCCCTGCGCCGGACTGTTTTGTATGTGACAACAATGTATTAAATTCTTCTTCTTCATCCCTGATCTGGCCTTTTCTTTTTTTTTTATTTGCCAAAAGGCAGTGATCTCTTCCTCCTCCGTTGACTTGATGACTGAAATGATGAGAAATGAATGAATTTTTTCACGAGCGAAACTCAGGTCCAGCGTGGCTGCGGGAGGTTCTGGACATTTCCTGGTGTTCTGGTCTGATGTGTGGCTGCAGGACCAGCGCTCCCTGTGTT
>JARVLU010001196.1:20263301-20275074 GCA_031762415.1 Simpsonichthys santanae | reverse complement strand
AACAAAAACAAAATCTAAAAAAAAAAAAAAAAAAAAAAAAAAAAAAAAGCAAAGAAGTGCTCTACTGACATCTAGTTTCTTAAAACATCTTTGCATCATAAAACTGTAAAAGTTAGACAAATTGTGATCTCCATCCACCTCCTTGGTTTGCTGCTATCATTTGACTCAGCTGAAGGACGACAGGTGGGTTGTAAGATCTTAGTGTACCTATGTGAGAGGTGTGAGCTGCACCCTGAGTGGGAAGGAAAATTGAATGTCAGCATGGAACATGGAGACCAGCTCCAACTGTAGTGAAATATCTTCACACAAAACTCTGTTATATTCTCCCATCTGAATATTTGGAAACGACAAACACAGAAGTAGTCTGTTTATTCCATGTTGTTTATTTGCTTTTCATTCCAGCATTTCAAAAGAACATCTCTAATGTATTTTCCATTAAATAGATATATTTCTTCACATTGATCCATCTTCATGGCCATTTTAGGATGGAATAATTTTTCTGAATGGTTACAGTTTTATAAAAATTTCAGGTGACTAAAAGGAGATTTCAACAGAAAATTACTCGGCCAGTACTAAGTACGATGCAGAAATTTACATTTTGTTAAAGACACAGTCACACACCTACGTGGGGGGTAGATCGCAGCACGCTGACGCCAGCGTTGGGAAGCTTTTCCACTTATCTGTGTGTGGAGGGAACGTGTGTCCAAACAACAAATGACATTTAAGGCTGAAAGACATGGATGTAAATAGAAGTGCATACAACTAATTCATAACTCAATATTTATAGCATTTGTTTTGTAAATAAAAAGATAATAAAGGGGCAGCTCCTTTCCACCAGCAGTCACATGCTGAAGTGTCCCTGGGCAAGGCACTGAACCCCACATTGCCTCCAATGTGTTTCCCATCAGTGTATGAATGTGATCTCAAATCTCTGATTATACATCTAGTAGAGTGCTGTATGAATGGGTAAATAAGGACACACATTGTAATGTAAAGCACTTGGAGTATCTTGATAAAATAGAAAGGTGCAGTCCATTTACTGTTTACTATAATGAGCAACTCAATTTGTGTTCACAAAACAATTGAGGAGAAACTGAAGACTGTAACAGGTGGAAATATCCCTCTGTTTGAAACTTAAAGTCAATGTAGAGCTGTGTTAAACCTGCACTGCATGTAGGGGACATTGTCTGTTGGTATTTGCCTTTCATTAAAAAAAAAAAAGGATTTATAGCAGTTTGATGATCTTTCGGCTTTTTCCTCTTCAGCAGTCGCCACAGCAAGTCATCCTCCTTCATCTCTGCCCTCTGCATCCTTTGTCCTCTCTAACTGCATCCATATATCTCATGTTTGTCTTTTTCCTGGCAGCTGCATTTCTAACATCCTTCTACCAATATACCCACTGACCCTCCTCTGGACATGTCCAAACCATCTCAGTCTGGCCTGTAACTTCATCTCCCAGTTGTTCAACATGTGCTGTACCTCTGGTGATCTCATTCTTAATCTTATCCATCCTTGTCTCTCCTAAGGAGAACCTAACATCTTCATTTTTGCCACTTACAGTTCTTTCTCCTGTCTTTTTGTCACGCCACTGTCTTCAGACCATACAACATAGCTGGTATTTATAGCAATTTGTGATCAGTCTTTGAAAAAGATGTCATGTAATATCAAACACATTAGTTCAAGATCTCTTGTGATCTATTGTGTTTGGTGATGATTTTCTGCTACAATCACAACAATTTAGCTTCATATCTGTAAAAATGGCAGCATTCTTTTCTTTGTAACATCTATTGTCTGTGGCAGCCATCTTTAAATTAGTTAACTTCAAAATGTATTTGGTTAGATGTACATCCAATGATTGCTTTGTTAGTTTCATTGTTCTGAGATATTTTGCTAACATGAAAAACATGCATTGACATGGACAGTTACATTATCACCTGCCTTAAACAGTGGCAGTAGATGAAAAACATTTACACAAGTGCCAAAGTTGCACCGTTCAGGCAAATATTTAATGGTGGAAGAAAAAAAAATAGATTGCTGCAAGTTTTCTCCAGAATTGTACTTACCCTTACCTTTCTGCCTTAATAACGAACATGTTTGGGATCTCCAGGGAGAGGTATGACAGATAAATCTGGGTTTGCTTCATAGCAGAATCCCTCATTATCAACTCGTTTCCACTGTGCTTCTTGTCTTATTGTGGCACCGCTGGGCATCATACAGCTCTGCGTCACTGCAGTAACAGAGCAGTAGTCTTTGGGTGGTGGACCAGCTTGTTTGTCTTTAATGGCTGCAGCTGTAGAGAAGTGTGTAAATGTGTGCCCTGGGAGTAGCTGCTTGTGCACCACCCTTGTTCTTCGCTTTCTTAACATAGAGCTTTCTTTTGCTGACTTGACTTATGAAACCCTTTTTGGTCCAAAGCTCTAGTGTTATTCTACAGTTTATACAATAATGATTTACTCAAACTTAATGCTTAATATTACAAGATTAACCGTGGGAATAAAGAATATCCATGACGGAGTGTCACATAGTGGTGAGTTGATGTATATAGATAAACCTCTCTTGTACTGGACGTTAACAGGACAGGAGCCACCACGTTCGTGTGTCAGGCAACAACTCCAGAATTTGATAATAAAATTATTACCCAACCACCGCCCATATGGTTTAGTTTTCTGACCACTGGCAGAGGAAGGAAGGGTTTCAGGGAGACTGAAGAAGTAAATCAAGTTACGTTTGATTGATCCCTTTAATGCCACAAACCATAAGAGACCAAAATGGATAAAATACATTAATAATCAGGGCTTTTCTCTTTTTGTGAGGGCAGATGAAAACTACATGATTAGTGATTGTAGTTTACTCTTTTGACAGCTTTTTCCCAACACAGCCACCATCAGGGAATGACATTTCTGTTGCAGCACTGATTCTAAGGCAGATATTGTAAATAACCACAAACTGAAAACACAAACACCTTTCTTACAGCTGATCTGCAAAATGCCCGAGTGCACAGGAGTCCAGTCCTGGTCCTTGAGGACCGCTATCCTGCTTGCTTTAGAGGTTTCTCTGCTCCAATACACTTGATTTGAATTAATGGGTGATTATCAGGTTTCTGCAGAACACAGAGAAGTAATTTAACCATTGAATCAGGTGTGCTGGAGCAGGCAAACAAGTCAAACAGTATAGGATGTATAGTAGTATAGTGGCCCCCGAGGGCCAGGGTTAGCCTCCCCTGCCCCAGTGGGTGGGGTGCCATCAGTTTGCACTGATTTTTGAACAAAACTTGAATCAAAGGAAATGAATGAATAATTTTGAGTTTTTAACTGAAGCATGAAGCTTTGGGTTACTGTAGCTTCAAAAAACAAAGCGTCTCTTTTAGAAAAGATTGTTATAAAGTGAGAACTGGTCCTGCTTAGTTATTAGAGCAACAGAATGCAGTGCTGATCTTTCTCATGTTTCTTCATCTTTTTGAGTGTTTCTCCAGTTTTGTGTGGTTGGTCTTCATGAATAAACTAGAAGGAGTCCATTAAAAGTTCATGTTCGAACAGCTCTAATGGTCGTGGTTGCTCTAATAAGGACTTCCTGTCAGATGTGCTTTTTGTTGATTTAGTGTGAAGTGAACAAAAGCTCACTAGGGTCAGTGGTCACTCGTTGGTTTCTGGACAACCATTTTTGGATCTTTGATATTGTCCTAATGTTCCTCTTGATGCTTGGTTCCTCTTTTTGTACTTACAGGAAATTAATTTTTTCTGCTTTGAGATCTTTAACTTTGTTGTAACCAATCAGTGCCTCCAGAATCTCTGCAGATCATTTGTCTGGATTGACTTTTTTTTTTTTTTTTTTTTGAGAATTATAGAAGAGAAAAAAGTTTGCAATCCTATTGTTATAAAATTAATGAATGATGAAACCCAGGTAAAACAAACAAAAAAATTCTGAACCACAAATAAACCTGCAGTTTGAGAGTGAAGTGCTCTGTTAGAAAAATATGGAACAAAAAGATTTGTAACATAAGATGGAGCTAGGTTGTTGAGAGCTTTGTAGGTTAGAAGTAAGACTTTGAACTCTATTCTGGATTTGACAGGGAGCCAATGAAGAGAAGCTGAAACTGGAGAGATATCCATTGTCTGAGTCCATGAAAACCTCATTAGTAACTTTCACCAGTTCTGTTTTTTGTGCTATGATGAGCTCTAACCCCTGACTGAAACTCCTCAAGCAGAATAATTCTGTTCAGATGTTCACACTATGGATTTGCAACTGTTTTCTCAAGATTTCTTTTAGATGAATGTTAGATTAGATATAGGTGTGTAATTGGCCAGAATTCTTGAATCAAGATCAGGTTTCTTAAGTAAAGGTTTAATTATAGCAACCTTAAAGTGCCATAGTACGTAACCATTCATTAGACAAATTAAGGAGATCTAAAATGGGGATATTAATTAGGAGAAATACCTCTTTAAACAGTTAGGTTGGGATGGGGTCTAGTATATATGCTGATGGTCTGGATGAAGCTATGAAGAACAGTTGCTATATTGGTAGAACAACGCAAGAAATGCAGCTGCCAGGAAAAAATTCAAAGCAGATGTATGTCAATGAAAGGACATGGAGGTGGTTCGAGGACAAAGTGAAATGGATGAGGATGATTTGATGGTGTTGCAAGTTTAACATGACTGTAATAAAGTCCTGGATGTTTGAATTTCCAGGGCTTTCTTTTAATTGCCTGTCTCTTACTGTTGTTATCATAAGAGCCAATTTGAGTTCAGTTTCTTTGAAGTGTCTTTATAGATGACCACCTAATTCACCTGATACATTAAAGGTAATGCAAGATGTATTTTTTGTTGAAGTTGGGCAACTTATTTGTCCAAACATTATTCCAAAATCCTGCTGATGTTTGGTCATACAGTGTTTCAGTGATGCCAGTAAGAACGAAATGCTTTTTCTATATATTTTACCAGATCATCGTTGTTCATCAAAAAATGGGGCGCAGCATTAAACAGATTGTTAAAAGTATAAGCTTGTAAATGAGGGGGGTGGGGGAAAGAAGATAAGAAAGCATGTGGTTAAGTTGAGTTCATTCATCACGCTGGGAGAGGCAGTTAGCTGGAAGCTAATGAGGGATTTAATGACTGCAGCAAAACATAACTGGTGAGGGAATATGGAAGGAACCGACTAAAAGCTGAAACTGCAGAATTCCCCATATGAATAAATGTGACGGTAAATCCAGCCTCACCCACTGTAGGTATGGAACGGTGAATCTTTCGCCTCATTTCGTATTTCCATGTAAAAACGTCATGAATCGTGACTCACCTCGGCTCCTAAGTGCTCCCATTTTCTCCTCGGATTCACTCACGCTCGCAGCTTCTTGCTGGAAAACCCATCGAGAAGATTTTCTTAATGTTTTTGCACTCAGTAGAAACAGCAGATCTAATGTAACCCACCCAAACGTCACCTTTAGTGTGACCTTTTGCTTCGATGTCCACTTTATACACAAAGCATTATGAATAAAGACGTAAAAGCAGCCCTGCTGTGTAGCTCAGATAAAATTACTCAAAGTTCTCTGTGCAAATAGTTTATAGTCACTATTTTTCCTCCACTTCTTTAGTGTATGAAAACAAACTGCGGTTCTTTCTGCAGCGTCATGTTGTTGAGTTTCTCCATCAGTTCCTAACCACTGAGCTGCTTATTGATCACTGATGGTCCACTATTTGTCCCATAAACAATTATGCAGTTTTTAACAAACATTAAAATGACAAAATACTGCACTGTGTGCATTTGTTTCCAAACTACAGTTGCTCGTGTCTGTATCTAATCATTGTCTGTCTGCTTCTGCACTGCAGCTCGGACCGGTTGATGGATGACACAATAAGGTAAACCTGTTTTATTTCTTATGCACACATGACAGCTTCTTTAAATTTCACAGAGCCCCACAACAACAATAAAATAAAATTTGTGAACTTACATGGCTTTAAAACCCAAAACTTTTAGATTTAGATTGGACCTCAGTCACTACTAAAGTACTAAGACTCGTTTGTGGACATAATTAGTATTTGTGACTTTTAAAAAAGTCCAAGAATTTAAAATTTACAGGGATTCTCAATAAGCATTCTTCCCTCATTGAATTTGCATATTCTCAACTTTATGCTGATAATTTACCGGTAAATGAGAAACGTTTCAATTACCTGACATGAGTTGGTTAGTGTGCCAACCTTTGGTCACACATTGCTATCAAAGCAGAATAAAAAGTGCCGTCTCTTTGAAAACGCTGGATTTCCAGAATATTTCCTCCCACTCCACTGATGTATATTTGCTACCATCAATCTGTAACAGCTTGTCTCGTTTCCATGAAGCACAAATCACAGATACGTTGCGAGAATTTAACGTCTTGCCTTCATTTCAGGTCGTTTCGTCATGTAATCGTTTCTCTGCCGAGACTTGTTTCAACAGCAACCAAATTTAGGAATTCAGCGACTGAAACTATGCAAAATACAGTAAATTTTTTCTAGTTTTGCCCTTTCTTCAAATCTTAGTACATTTTTTTTGCCTTTTTTAAATTTAATTAAGTTATATAGCTATGTAATTGTGAAGGTTCAATTTGGTAAAGTACAATGAAGCATGTTTCCCCCCCGATCATAAAGATGCCGTACGATCTTGTTTACTATTGTCAAGCCAGCTTTGCTTTTTTATTACCCGTAACTGAAATTAGCTAATTTTGATGTTTCAGCAAAGATAGATTTAATTTTCTATAAAGAAAATGAAGTGAAGTGTGATCTTCTGTTATCTTAAACGTTTAAACTACAATAGAGGGTTGATTTTAATTACTCTTACAAATGATATTTTAAAATAAAAACTGTTAAAACAAATGAGTCCTCTTCAAATGAGATACCTTCTTGACTGTGGTTTATGGAGACAGTTTTTAGAGTTTTAAAGTTATTTTGTGGAAATGTTCCTATTTTTTATTTTTTTAATTCAGAGCTAAAATTAGCTCGTTGTGTTTCATCTGATCTGATTCAGTGTCTTTATCTTCCAGCTCTGATTCTCATGAGCTGGTTAACACAAACACAAAAGGCCAGAGTCAGCACAGCGTTTTCCTCCTGACTGAGGAGAACATGATCCCCAAAACGTAGCTCCGGGCCAAGGCTGCGGACTTCACCCCCAGCAGTCTCCAACTACTGGAGACTCTGTTCTCATGTCCCACTTGCAACAGGCACAGTCTTAAAACTTCTGGACATTGATTGTATTCAGAAGAGTTTGTTTTTGTCCTTTTTGGTAATTTCTTACTGTTCCCCTAACTGTTCTTTTATGGAAAGCCATTTAAATCAAAATTAAATAAATGCTGTAGCGTTATTTAAAAATGATTAATCAATATCCCATTGAATAAATAAATGTTCCCATGAAATAAAAACTTTTAAATAGAAATGTTTAGTTTTTTCTACAAGGTTTATTCATTTTAAAATTTATTTTTTATTTCAAGATTTATTTTTTGTTTATGTCAAGATTTATTTATTTAATAATGGGGTTTAATTTTGTGACAGTTTTATTTTGTAAAGCTACTTTACATATTTCAGGGGCTTTTATTTTTTTGAACCCCGTTTTTCATTTGAAGCGCTTTTAATTTCATGTTCTTGTATTCAAATGAGTGGGTGGGGTTTTCTCTGTGGGGCGGGTCTGGTTATAGGCCGGGCAAATTAATAACTAAGTCCAAAATAAAATAAACGATGGCCTCTCAAGTCTTGCGTATTGACCATGAGACACCCGCCTTTCATGAGGTGCCCATGGCACACTTTGTAGTTCTCACGCTAAAACACACACATGCAGGCCCTGATTTGAAGAGGACCCAATGTGCAGCACAATGTTTCTGCATAGGCTGGAGCACAATGGTGGACATGGCTGCAGTGTTGGCAACTTAGCGACTTTATCGCTTTATTTAGCGAGTTTTCAGACCCCTCTAGTGACTTTTTTTTTTTAAGGCAACTAGAGACTTTTTCTGTGTTAATGGAGACTTTGGTGATGAAAGCACGTTGGGCAGCAAGGCATAAGCTCCTCCCACTTCCCCAAGCTCTGACAGTTGTTAGTCTCACGGCAGAGAGGAGAGACTCGCTCCACTCTGTGTCCACACTGCAATGAATCAAACCCTGTAATACAACTTGGGATGTAAATATTATGTAAATATATAATGCTCAATTTCATCAGCAAATCTTTGCATTTCATCTCAGAGTTCTCCAATGTCCTCCATATCGCCCCTTGTCATCCTGACTTTCTGAACACTGTTAATTCATGATTTGAGGGTAGCTGGACCAAGCGCAGCTCAGCGAGGCAAGTACTTTGCTGTGATTGGTCAAAAAAAGATAGAGAAAACCCCGCCCCCTCATTTAAATATCAAAACATGAAATAAAAAAAGGTTAAAATGAAAAATGGGGTTTAAAAAAATAAAAGCTCCTGAAATATGTAAAGTAGCTTTACAAAATTGTCACAAAATGAAACTCCATTATTAAATAAATAAAAAATAAATCTTGAAATAAAAAATAAATCTTGGAGAAAAAAAAAAACTAAACATTTCTATTTAATGTTTTATTCCATGGGAACATTTATTCATTTAATGGAATATTGATTAATGATTTTTAAATAACACTATTTATTTATTTAATTTTGAATGAAATGGCTTTCCATATCTTTAACACTAGCATAATAATAAAAAAATATTTAGTAGTAGCTGTTTTCATAAGGTCAACAGTCCAACCTCAAACGGCCTTGACTTATTCAGAATATTGTGCTTAGTAAATTTGTATACCTCATGTAATTCATGGTAGATTAAACATTTTATACAAAGAAATGCTCTTGGATACAAAGTTACCCCAACCCTAATGCCTTAAAGACGAGCTCAGAGGTGGGGTCAGTGTATTTTATTGATTACTGTGTGTAACGGATGCCAGGGGGCCAAACGCAGCCTGAAATGTTTCCTGCCAACTACCCAGCAGCAATTCTGCACTTTCACAGGGTGCTGAGGCTCAGGTTGGAGTGTGAGAGAGCCACAGTTTCCCAAAATACTACACCTACGCTGCACATCGTCTCTCGCACACAAAATATTAGGAAGTAGGGGTGCAGACGGTGCTGCAGGACATGGATGTCCAAGCACAAGTGCACTGTTAGTGTGCATTTGTGTGCAAAATCAGTCACAAAGAATTTTTCAATAAGTTATTTTTAAATTCTCTAAAGCATATGTGTCAAACTCGAGGCCCGGGGGCCAAATGTGGCCCTCACTGACATCTTATCTGTCCTCCAAGATGATATGTGACACACAAAATACTTATATCTCTTGAATTTTTCAGTAATACTTGATTATGATGTTGAAATCACAACAGAGAACATCAACTGAGCCCAATCAAACTCTAGTTGAGGAACCTGTTGCCAAGAAAAGATGCTGAGTATCTGATTTGAGTTAATATAGTTTCTGAAATTGGCCCTTAGTTTGAAAAAGGTTTTGATTTTGGCCCCTTTTGTAAGTGAGTTTGACACCCCTGCTCTAAAGCTTGAAAATGAGGCATTTATCACCAGGCTTAAAAGCTAGTTTTATTTAGGAGTGCCGGTTTAAAAACTTGATTTCTATTGGACGAATGTCATTGAGAATTTTAACTGATAATTTTAACTACTGTATATTTAAGGGGAAAAAAACGGGTGGGGGGGGGTGGGGGGTGGATTTCCAAGCGTCACAGTGACAGACATTATATAAAGGGACTTCCTGGTGCTTTGTCAGCTGGCAGAGAAAAATGGTCAATTTCAACTGAAATTATTGGGAGTTGAAATTTAAAGCAACATATTTGAAGACTTGATCATTTAGATTTAAAAGTAGACTAGTAAGATTATGCTTATTTTTTTAGTTGCTGGGATGCTAAGAGGCGTCTTGATCTCCTCGTTTTTTACACAAGTGTCCATTAGGGCAATAATCAATTCTGACTCATTTCACCAGAACGTGTCACATTTTCTGTCCAGATTATATTGCCTGTTTCTAATATCCAGATTTAGATCAAGCAAGATGCACTGCTGCTGTGCATTTCACTGCATATATTTGGTATTCTGGGGTTTTAGGGTCCTACAACACACATGCTCACAGCCTCCCCAACAGAAATGGGTTCCCACGGTCACACACTGTGCAGGTGACCTAATAAAGTTTATGGAAATCTCTGTTTTTGGTCTTACGCTAAAATATTTTTTTCTGGGTGAATATCAACACTTTAGAAGACTGAACTTAAACATTTCTGTGCACAAATAAAAAAAAGACTAAAGCTTGTGTGAGCGTTTATATGATCACAAGTTTTATTCTGATCTCCTTTTAGCACTTCACAGCTTCAGATTGCCCCAGCCTTTTCTTCTGAACTGGAGTCCTTCCCAGTGGAATTGAATTTCCAATCAAATGTTGCCTCACTTGCAGTAAAAAGCACTTTACGCTGTTCATCTGCACCACTTCTTCTCCACTTTAACTCTGTCTCTTTCCTTAGCATTGCCATGGCGACCAAGGAGAACATGACCTCCCAAAGGGGCATGTTGAAATCCATACAGAGCAGGGTCAACACGCTGGCCAGTATCCTTCATAATTATGTACATAGTTGTGTGTGAGGAACCAAGTACTGGTTAGTTTGTCTTGTTTTTGTGATCTTCCTTAACCCCCCACCCCCACAGATCGTTTCCCAACCATCAACAATCTGATCCAGCGAATCAACCTGCGAAAGAGAAGGGACTCTCTGATCCTCGGCACTGTGATTGGGGTCTGCACCATTCTCCTCCTCCTCTATGCGTTCCATTGAAAACCTGCTCAGATGAATACTTTAGAGACGGGTTTCATCTGCTCTTTGTAGCGTACGGACCCCCCCTCCCCTCCTCTCTGGGGACCCAACTCAGTGACGGGAGGGCTCTGGAGGTTATAGAGCAGAAAGACATTTAGTTGGTCCAGTTGTGAGATTAAAATGTGATCCTACTGAGTTTGTATTTTACCAGAGAAACAGTTTAAGGACTGATGGACACGTGTTCTGCCACCCAGAAGAAAATGAGGATTAAAAGTACTAATAAAACCAGATTTTTTTTTTTAAAGATCTTCATAAGAAAAACAGTGAGAGAACCAGAGACTGTGATGCATTTTAATTCCTGATGTTGAAGGATTATTTTTTTCTTGAATTGACAGAAGGGGCTAACTCATTGTGAACTGTAAAAAGTGAATTAATAAATTATTCATATCAGTTTGTGTTTTAAGAAAAATCCTCTGTCATTGCTTGTTTTTCATTTCTGTTATAAGGTGAATCAGGAATTCAAATGTTTTAAAAATGTCCTGTCATTTCTGAAAAGGTTTCTCCTCAGGAGAGCTACAAAATCCAGTCTTTTATTTGATTTACCTACGGTCCCAGCTGATTCCATTTCTTTTTCTTGTCATAGAATAAATAAATGACAGGAGGATGACGGACAAGGATTTAAACATCTGATGTGGTTCTTGCTCAGCTTAAACCCTATAACCAAAGGATTAGCTGCAGACATTTGCATTGTTTGACTGGCTTTTTAGAAACTTTCTATTCCTTCAATATTTGGTGCTTGAAAGTTTGTGAATTCTTTATTTATAATTGTCTATATTTCTACATAATGATGACGTTAAACATCGTCAGATTTTTCACACAAGTTCTAAAAGTAGAAAAAGGGAATCCAGTTAAACAAATGAGACAGAAATGTAATAATTGGTCATTTATTTATTGAGGAAAATGATCCAATATTATATATTTGTGAGTGTAAAGTATGTGAACCTTTGTTTTCA
>JARVLU010001196.1:20222649-20237214 GCA_031762415.1 Simpsonichthys santanae | reverse complement strand
ACGTGGCCCCCCCCCCCCCCCCCCCCGCTGAGCAGTTTAGTTGAATTGCCAAGTTATGAGGTCACAGTTCATACAACTAACTGCTGATGAGTTTAGAAACCACTGGACTGTCCCTATCTGACCAATCAGATGGAGCCGTTCTGCCCTAAATGCATGTTTTAAAAACGTGCAGAGTTTTGTGTTGACAGAGCAGAACCTGGGCGCCACTGCAGTCAACACTAAACAACAATAAGAAAAACACTCTATGGCAGGCCTGTAAGATGATCATTTATTTGTAAGGTGATGAACTGATGTCAGAATCAGTTCAAGATGGGAAGCAGGCCCACAAGCTCATTATGTAGAAACATACGCCAACTTTTACAGGAACTTAGTAAAATGATTTATTTATCAAGTTACAATGTATTATAATTATTATTATTAATAATAATAATAATAATAATAATAATAATAATAATAATGTAACTACTTATATAACTACTAACAACTAACTAATAATAGTAGTAACGTTAATAAGGATGTAGTAACTACTAACTACTAACATTAGTTACTACTAATAAGGATGTAACTGGGACCCTGTGTACATAATTTTGTTCGAATGACAATAAAGAATCTCTGATTCTGACTCTGAATAATAATAAAATTATTATTATTTCACTAAATTATGTGCTTATTGATTATACATATTACAAAGTAGAAAAGTATAGAAAAAGAAAAGAGAAAATAAAATTTGAAGCACTTTTTCTACAAAATAAAAGCTAAATAAATAAATAAATAAATAAATAAAAATCAATAAAAATGGGACATCAAACTTTGTTGTGATCTAAAGAACCCAACAAGAAATCAGAGTAGGCTATTATAAGAATGTTGTGAGTTTTTAAAAAAATGTTTTTTTCTAAAGAAATAAAATAAAAAAAAAAAAGCAGAGTACAATTTAGCTGCATGAGTTGAACAGTTGTGTTTGTCGTGCTTTTATTTTGAATGTTTTACTGTCATGTTTCCAGTGATGTCATAGTTATTTTATCCAGCTTGTTGGGAGTAGGGCTACGTACCCCTCTCCTCCTGCTGCTCCTCCTCCACCTCCTCCTCCTCCTCCTCCCAGCATCAGCACCAGTGCTTTATGGAGGGGGGCCAGCAGCAGATTGTGCTGCTCTGCAGTTCTTGCAGCTCCTCAGTTGTTGTGGTCCAGCTCAGTCTGAAGCTGATCTTCTGAGATGTGCATGTGCACAGCAGGTTGTTGAGGGTGAAGACCAAGTTTCTGTTTGGATAAACTGTGTCTGACATGGTTCTAATCAAATCTCTGTTTGACTCTCTGCTCAGCTATAAATTAATTAATGAGATCCTATTTTTATTTTTTATTTTTTGTTTTTGTTCAAGCGTTGCTGTTGATTTTCCTCAACAGCATCAGCTATTATTTCCGAGGATGCAACACTGCTCCCTGACCTGTGGAGGTGGATGTGTGTGTTTGTGTGTGTGCAGAGAGGAGAAGACAGGAGGCAACAAAAGGTGTTTTCTCTGATCAGACTCCTTTTGAAGATCCCTGCTCACACTCAGGACAGGGATGAAGATAAATCTGGAGAAAAAGCGCCCCCTGGTGGTTAAACAAACACATGCGCAAAACAAAGACCTGGATTTTATTTTTCTGCTTTATTCTTCATGACAGGTGAATAAACACCATGTTTTGAACACAGAACTCCTCCAGTAGATGAGCTTTATGAGACAAGACAAAAACCCTTTCACTGCATTACAGCAGTGATGCTTTAAGAAGTTAGAACACTGTAAAAAATGTTATGGGAATCATTTTAGCGCTCTTTTGTTTCAGCTAGATCTCTAAAAGAAAGAAGATGAAAGTGGACAATAAGGTTTTCTCCCCGTTTGTTTGTGTGCCTGTCTGTTAGCAAAATATCTCCCAGACCTCTAGTTGGATTTTGATGAAACTCAGAAGGTAATAACTGGATCTACATCTACAGCTGATTGACTACACGCAGTGGTTCCCAACCGTGGTCCTTGAGGAACACCATCTTGTAGGTTTTAATTGTTTCCCTGCTCCAGCACACCTGATTCAGAGACTGAATTACTTCATCGGGGTTTGCAGACGCCTGTTGGTCACCCATTCATTCAAATCAGGTGTGTCAAAGTGGGGGAACAGCTAAAACATGTAGGATGGAGTTCCTCAGGGATCACGGTTGGGAACCACTGGACTATACGAGTCAATCCAATTTAGGATGGCTGCTAGTGCCAAGTGGCTTTAGAAAACACAAATATGGCTTTAATTCAGTCATTTTTTTCATGTGTGTGGTAGTAGCTGAGAGTGGTTGCCAACACTAGTTAAAATCTTTTTTAATACGTTTTGTCTTGTTTAGAATCAACTTTGGCTTCATGTTAGTGAAAGTATCTCATAAACTACTGTGTGAATTTTAATGAAACTTTCGGGAAACAGTCAGTGGGTGTAAACCTCGGTGCTAACCCAGTTTAATATGGCCGACACAGCCAGCTCACCATAGTAGACCAAACAAACATGGCCGCCCGCAGCTCAGTCAGTTGTGCAAATATAAAGCTCAAACTTGGTGTAGACGAGTGTCATTCACGAAAAACTACTACAAGTGCTTCTCGTTGCACAAAAAAATATTCTCATTAACTGTTAGAGTCAACCCTGTCTGTTAGCAAAATATCTCATGACCCACTGGATGGATTTTATTAAAACTTCATTAAATGTAACCACTGGATACAAGTGATGATCTTTCAGCTCAGTTTTACAGATAATCCACATTAGACGACACGAAACAACTACAACTCAGCCGATTTTTACAGATATCGTTTTATAACTTGGTGTAGTTGTGGATGAGGGTTGTTCACAACGCGTCCGATGCAAGCGCTCCTCATAATGTTGCATGAAAGGTGGCGGGCGATATGCATTCCTTCAAATAACGATGAGTCTTAACTTTACAAATATCTGACAACAAATGTTTTGACGGTAAAAACGAGGAGGTGTTTCTGGAAGTTGTTCACCCAAGGAGTTTTTATTTCATCAGAGCGGGTGACGATGTAACTCCTCTGCAGTCGGACACTTTTAAAACATGCCTTTATACTTGTTCTTGTCCTCCTGGTTCTTCTCTTCCATGCGCATGCTGAGGACCGCCAGCTCCTTCGTGACCGCCTTCTTCATGCCGGGGTCCAGGTCCAGGACCTTGGTGAAGTCCTGCCGAGCCTCGGCCTCGTTCCACACCTCCTTGTGGGCCTTCCCTCGCAGGTAGTACGCCTTCGCCACACCTGGAGCACAAACGACAGCCGTCTGACAGCAGCTGTTCCCAGTGACTGGACAACAAGCCAAACCAGTGACACACCTGGGTGCTGGTTGATGATGTCCGTGGTGTGCTCGATGGCCTCGTAGTATTCCTCCATGCGCAGGAGACACTGACAGTAGTTCAGAGTTAAAGTGTTAGCCATCTTCTCCAGCTTCAGCCATGCGACGTCCCACGCTTTCTCCTGCAGAGGAAACCACAGAAGGTTCATGTCTCCACGCTGGACGTTCTGTTTGAAGACAGCAGCTAAAGTCAAACCTTGAACCAGTAGTTGGGCTTGCTAACCTTCGTCTGGACATTCTTGATGCAGATGAGGGCTTCCTTGTATTTCTGTGTGGCCTCTTGGTAGCGTCCCTGTTTGAAAAGTTTGTTTCCCTGGCCGTGGAGCACAGGAACCACCTTCAGCCTCTCCTCGTCGTTCAGAGCCCACGACTCCCGGTTGTACTCGCAGGGCTGCTGCACCTGACAGACCACACGTCCAGGACAATCAGTCTTTCAGGTGTCCAGAAGAAGAAGTCACAAACTGAGAACGACATCTGTCAGTTTCATGAGCTGCAGCTTCACTTCTTTTTTAGGCTCACAGACAATAACTGCTAAAATAAAGTTTCTGATAGAGGTCAAAGTTCAATAATTCAGGTAAAAATCCAACAAAGTTCAGTCAGGTTGTCTGGATGATTTATTTTCTCTTTTTTTGGTTGTAATGTTTCATCCTTCATCTAAAGGTCTTCATCAGTCCAAAGAGCCACAACGAACTCAGCCCCATTAGTGGCTTCCTCACATGGTGGACCAACCAGTTTTATGGTGTTAAGATGGTTTCTGGAGTCCGCCCTCTCCCCTGTCGACTCCTCACAGGCAGCCATAGAGAACGTGGTTCAAAACATCAAAGTTACCGTCCAGAGGACCTGACTGAACTTTGTTGGGCTTTTAACCTGGATGATTGCGCATGAACTTTGATGTTTTGAACCACGTTGACTATGGCTGCCTCAGAGGAGTCAACGGGGGAGGGGGCGGACTCCAGGGACCATCTCATCACCAGCAAGCTGGTTGGTTCACTGTGTGAGGAAGCCACTAATGGGATTGAGTTTGTTGTGGCTCCTCAGTCTGATGAAGTCCTTTGGTTGAAGGATGAAACGTCTCAACATGAAGAAACCAGAGGACCTGACTGAACTTTGTTGCGGTTTCTGTTAGACGCACGCTTCTTACCCTGAGCAGCTCCAATACGAAGTAGAGCGGCTTTGGCTCCTTCATCAGCTCGTCCAGGTCTTCGTAGCCAAGGCTGTGGTACGCAAACATGTTGGCCATGCCACATGTGTGGACCTGCCACTCCAGCGGATCCTTGCCCTCCGCGATGCGCCGCATACTCTTGGACACAAGTGGATAAACCCCCGTGTGCTGAGGGGACCAAAAGACAGCACTCATGGAAAAAAAGACAACAAAATCTTGCCCAGTGTCTTCACTTTTATCATCAGCGTCGCCATTTCTGACTGTTTCACTGAAGCTTTGGACAATCAGCTGTTGGCGATCGATTGGCTAACAGGCAAGAGTTTGTTTACTGATAAACAAAAAGTGATTCTGTTGTTACTTTTAAGCACTGATGCAAATTTAGCTGCTGGAGAAGAGCTCTTTCCAGCTAATGCTAGCTGCTTCCTGCTGCAGTGTGTTTCCACAGCTGAGTGACGGTGCACAAAATGTTCATTAGGGTGTGCAGAGCTGTAATGGTATTTGGAGTGAAAACATGCTCTGAGCCCCATCACATCTAATCAGAGTGGAGGGGGTTCAAAGCACAGACTCAGCAGAAGTATATGAGCTGATTACAGGAGAGCGAGACAGCTGTGGATTAACGACGGCCCGTCTGTCTGCGATGGAGCGCAACACACAATTCAAAACGCACCGCAGCAAAATGACAGAGCATGTTGAGTTTATGATCCACCATCTCTGGCTTCTACCACGAATCTGTGGTCGAGTTGAGGAGGCAACGGGTCCTGCACCTTCCTCTCCCCAGCAACATGCTAGATCCTCCTGAGGGACCCCCCCAAGGGTTTCAGAGACCAGAGAGGACATACAATCTCTCCACGGAGTTCTGGTTCTGCCCCTGGTCTCGTCCTGGAGAGAAGTCCCTGGAAAACCTCCAAATGGATGCATCCTGATCAGATGCCAGAACACCCCATCTGACTCCTCAGTGCAGAGGAGCAGCGGCTCTACTTTGAGCTCCCCCAGGAGCTCCTCACTCGTTTTATAAAGCTGAGCTTGACCAACCTACAGTGGAAGCTCATTTCAGCAGCTTGAATCCAGGATCTCGTGCTTTTGGTCCAAACCTCAGACCAGTAATGGGTGAGGGTTGGGACATAGACTGTCTCAACGCTTTTTTCACCATGACTGACCAAAGCAACACCTTTATTACTGAGGAAGAGGTCCCAGTCTATCGATTTATCCTGCTCCATCCTACCATCACTAGTGAGCAAGATACTTACCACCACCAGCAAAGCCCCCCAGCCCCCGACCAGGAGGGACATTCCACCCGTCTTTAGAATATGAATCTAAACTGTGTGTTTATAAATCATAGATCTGTCCTGAACAGGTATGAAAAATGAATTTATTCTGAAATTAAATATTTATAGAAGACTGTCTCATTCAGAAGGACTCTTTTATTTTATGAAAGATGAGAAATAACAATATGAATTTCATGTCTGGTTTGATGACTATCATCATTTTTATGGTTACCATTTTAAAACAAGAAATCAAAAAAAAAATTTAAGTGAGGTTTTGAGGAAAGACTATGAGCAATTAATATCTTACCTGTTGTAGACGGCTCTTTGAACAACTGCTGTTTGGAATTAAAAAAAAGTTTATTTTTACCAGACTGACAAGTGAACAGCTAGTCTGAGTGTGTCCATGACCAGAACGAGTTGGTGTCGTGACAAAAAAAAAAAAAAGAACAGGTTGTGGCTTAAAATCACTGCAGTGAACTGTAGCTACAGTAGCTGCAGCACATCTGGAGCTTCCAGCAGGAACATCAGTACTGTATTTGTTTTTGGAGTAAAAACTACGTCATGTTAAATTAACAGTAACCTAAAAGCTTTTAAATTAGAATTTGCATGAACTAGGATGAACATTTTAAAGCTGAAGTTGTTTTAATATGACAGCAGTCCACCCAGGTCCTGGCCTCACTCGACCAGCTGTTAGCTTGTCAATCAAATCAGATTTAAACTCTATTTGTCCAAACAGAGGTCAATGATAGGACTTTCTAAAACTGGTAGAGCTGCCATTTCTAACCCGAAGCCAGAGCCCAGCCCTGCCCGACCAGAATTCGGACCAGTCCATAATAATACAATACAATACAACTTTATTTATAAAGCACTTTAAAACAACACCGTTGGTCAAAGTGCTGTAAGGTGCTTAATGTGCAGGCCAGGTCTGTGTCGGGCTTTTGATTGCGTCAGCTGACACGTGTGGCCAACGATCCAATTATGTGCCAACATGGCTTGCCATACATCCACCACACACGGCCATTTGACCGCGCGCTGACTGATGGGTTGAAAGAGGTAAAAAGTTCAATTAAGTTTCAGATGGACTACTGCCAGTGACCCATCAGCCCAAATGGACGTTCATTCAACTGCTGCACTCAGTGGACGTGCACGGCCGACGACACAAACAGGTGAGATCACTAAATATCTGACATGTCAGAGCAGGATGCAGGCAGAAGCAGGGGAAGCATTTGATGCGCTTTGACTGCTCCTCAGCTCCGATCTTCTGCCCCCTTTACTCAGCTGTGCGCGTCTGCAGACCATTAATAATAATTGGTGCTACAAGCAGTCAAAGCTCAATTATTTTTAATTTATTATCATGATATGTTACTTGAAGATTATTATTGTTTGAACTAATTGTTTGAAAAAAGGGGCAGATATTATACAATTTTTTTCTTCTTCTGCTACCTTTCATTTAATATTTTATATTCTTATCGCTTATGGGAATGTTTTGTATTGTATTTTAAAATGAATACATTTTATATAAAAATAAATAGATAAACAAATAAATAAGAATGTTGGGGTTTTTTTCGGGTTAGGACCTGTAATTTCTGTTAATTTATCGGATAGGGTGGGGTTTGGAAATGATGGCTACGGGCTGGGGTTGGGTCAGGTTGAATGTTTTGGACCCAAGTGCAACTCTAACAACAGGTAAGATATCAAAAAGCTTTGTGTAGAAACTCACTCTGAAAGACCTAAACTATGAGTCAAACTCCAGGCCCGGGGGCCAAATGTGGCCCTCAATGACATCTTAACGAGCCCCAAGATGATACGTGAAACGTAAAATACTTCTATCACTTGCATTATTTCAGTAATCTTTGATTATGGTGTCAAACGCACAACAGAGAACATCCAGTGAAACCAATCAAACTCTTGTTGAGGAACCTGTGACCAAGAAAAGATGTTGAGTATCTAACTTGAGTTAATGTAGATTCTGAAATTGGCCATTACGTAGTTTTTTTTTTTAAATTTTGACCCCCTTTTGTAAGTGCGTTTGACACCCCTGACCTAATCTGTCCGTTTAGGGCATGTGCACCTAAAATCCACAGATTGTTACAACACAGTGAAACAGTTTTGGAAGTATTGATTTTGGTGTTTTGTTTATTTTAAAATCTCTGTGTCTTTCTGTAACACAAACGAACATAACCATCCATGGCCTTTCTCCTCACTCACAATTGTGTCACACCAAAACTCGGCCACCTCCCCAATCCTCATGGAGGCCAGCAGGGTCTCCCAGACGTCCAGCTTAAACATGTTGCCAATAACTATCTCCATGGGCGTCCCCACCGCTCTGCTGTCGTCTATCACCGTGCGGTCTCCATCGCACAGCTGGGTGCGGAAGTGGAACGTCACCTGGGGGCCACAGATAGGACCAAGAACGTTGAGAGAGGAACCATGTAAGACATTGATGTGGGAAAGAATTTGAAGGTTTGCATCAACAAAAGATATGTCAGAGGGGATTGAGCCAGAAGAGAAGGAACAGCAAAAATTAATCAACCAAAGGAAAATTCAGCGATGAAAAAAAAAAAGTTCTACATGTTTAAAAATCTTTGCAAACAAAGACTGTAAATATTGCATCAAAGTTCATGCACAATAATGTCCAGATGACCTGACTGAACATTGCTGGATGTAAATGTTGCACTTCTCACACGTGTTCACTCTCGCTCTCTAGTGGCGTTCAATGGAAACTGCACCCTGTCTGATGCCTTTTCAGTAGAATAATCACAAATACTACAAGTTTTACTGTTTATGTGGAGTCTGAAGAGAGTTATTTTCAAGGAAACACAAAAACAGAACTTCCAAACTAAAGACACATAGAAAACGTAGCAATTTTGCTGCTTAAGATGATATTTTACCATCAAAGTCTTGCCTTTGTATTGTCATCATGTCTCTAGTTACACAATACTGAAGTGCATTCTGCTAAAGTTAGGATCCCTGTTTTGTTGCTGCTATAAGATATTTAGGATATTTAAATTAAGTTGGTTTGCTTTGCTTTAAATCATTTTCATTTGTCTTGTGGATTTCAAGTTCAATTTTTTTTTAAACTGCAAAACGGTCCCGAATGGATCCTAATAAGTTGAACAAACTGATTATTTTGCACAACATAAGGTTAAGTTTCTGTAAACCTAGCTGAATGCTTAATGAAACTGTGGGTTAAATCTATGACAAATGTATTAAATAAACTAGAAAGTGTTTGCAGAGGTCTGAGGGTCTACAGTACCTTCGTCCCAGTGATGAATTTAGGGAAGTCTCCGGTTCCTCCATGTAGAATAGTCTTCTTAATTCCCTCTGATCCAAGTAGCATTGCATCTCTCATGTCCGACATCTTTAATTATTATTATTTTTAATTAGGTATATGGTAGGTGGAGTAAAACACGTGTAAAGCTGTGTGGATGACCAGCAGGTGTTGACTGAAGTGGATTAGTTTAGGTCGAGATAATGAGATTAGAAACTTCTTTTGTTCCGTCATCTCTCTGATGCTCCTTGTGTTGGAGCTTGAGCTCCAGCTCGTGAGCGTTTATCACCCTCAGCTTCATAAACTTTCAGGAAACCCCCAGAAAGAGGCAGAATATGGAAGTTAAAAACAGATTGGATTAATAAACACAAAGTCAAAAACTTGGTGATTTTTATGCATACTGACCTAAAATTGGGTAAGGTAGTAGCTGAGACTGACCCCCAACACTTGTTTTAATAATAATAGTAATTATTATAATGCATTCCATTTATAGGGCACTTTATATTGTAAATATTCAATTTTGTTTTGGAACAGCCAAAAGCAGTTGATCAGATGATCTCAGAGCCCAAGATGGAACACATGGTTCCAGTAGCTCAGAGAGATAAAGGGTTGCAAGGCCATTTAGTCACTTATAGGTTAACAGGAGACTTTTTAAATCGATTCTGGTATGTACAGGGAGCCAGTGAAGGGAGGACAGAACTGGACTAATATGCTCAAACCTACAAGTTCCATTTAAAAGGCAAGCAGCAGAATTTTGGATGAGCTGGAGACACGAGATGGAGGCTGACCCCGGCATGCAGTACAGTAGTCCAGTCAGGTCATGATAAAGGCATGGATTAGTTTCTCGAGGTCAGGTATGGACAACACTGGTTTAAACTTAACTACCTGTCTTAATTGGAAGAAGCTTTTCTGCAGAACAGAGTTGATTTGTTTATCAAACTTAAAGTCAGAGTCTAAAACCATCCTGAGATTTTTAACAGACTGTTTAAGATATGTCTGAAGGGAGTTAAGGTTTACAGGATCAGAGACAGAAATTTGAAGCCATCCATGCCTTAATGTCATCCAGACATTTTAGGAGAGGGTGAATGGAGCAAACACTAGCTGGTTTCAAAGGCAGGTAAATCTGACAATCATCAGCATAACAATGAAATGAAAGACTAAGGCCAAAATCAGAGCAAATAGGGTGAGAACAGAAGGAGTCCAAGAATCGAGCCCTGTGGGACCCCAAAGAAAAGAAGCATTAAAGCTTATATATTATTACCAACCTTGACACAAAAACTTCTGTCACTCAGATATGAGTGGAACCATTCTAATGCAGCACCAGAAATCCCAACCCAGTGTTCCAGCCATGATATAAGGATACTGTGGTCAACAGTGGTCAACAGTATCAAAAGCAGCAGTAAGGTCCAGGAGTACAAGTACCACAAATTGACCAGAAACAGTGAGCCTGCATCTGTTGCCATCAGCTTATGACCTGAAGCTGTTTCAGTGGAGTGACACTAACTGATGTGATGTGAGGTGGTCATTCAACTGCACAGCAACAACTTTCTCCAGAACCTCCGAGTGGAATGAGAATGTAATAATGTGTCTGCCATTTGTTCGGATTTTCTGAGCCAAATGTGGTTTTTGTAATGGACTTGCAACCTGTCCAGGGTGCACCCCGCCTCTCGCACGGCGATCGCTGGACATGGGCACCAGTGACCCCTGTGACCTAAAAAGAAAGAAGCAGAATGGATGGAATGTGTGGTTTTTGTCAGGAGAGGTTTGATAATGGCAGTTTTTAGTGGTGCTAGAACAGAACCAGACTGAAGAGACATATTGAAAATAGTGGTGACTAATGGACCAATGGTAGAAATAATTGTCTTAATCAGAGTGGAAGGGAGGGGGTCAAGGGCACATGCAGTAGGCTTCATCTTCCTGAGAATGTCCAAACTCTCCTACGACTGGAAGGAAGGAGCAAAGGGGCGGAGGGATCTTGACTTGTGGCTCAGCAGTCTGTTCAGATGAACTGAGCAGGTGATCGAGCAGAGCATCGAGCTGATTTTGTTACAAAAACAGTTGAAATGTATTATTGTACACGATCTGCAGTGGAGTGTCCAAGTGTCCAGGTGAACCATGGAGAAAGCTTGGTGTTTCCTGGTTTACAGTGAGTAATATCTGAACACCTTTTGGTGCTCCTGGTGGACTTGTTTGTGGACAGTTAAACCAGAGTTTTATGAACATTACAATTTTTTTAGAAATGTTTTTGATATAAAAGTTACCAATAAAAATCATACTCCAGACACTAGTCCACTTTGTCTGTCTGTTAACAAAACACCTTGTGAACCACTGGACTGAACTTGTTGAAACTTTTAAAAAACAATACCACTCGACATACTTCTACAAAATATTAATTTTTGGGGTCAAACCCATTAAGATGACCGCCATAGCCAACTAATGTTAGAAAAATCTCAAATGGCTTCACTTCAAACAATGTTACAGATATTCTGCTAATTTGTTGTTGTTGTTGTTGTAGTGGGGGAGTCATTCACATCAAATCCTTCAAGTGTCACCCAACGCCTATAAGTTTTACTTATACTGCACAGACATTATTGAAACTGTCAAAAAGTACAACTCATTACTTTTCGAGTGAATCCAGTTCAAGACGGTCGCCACAGCTAAATCAGAATGATCAAACATTGTTCTAGTCACATTTAAAGACAGTGAGCTGAAAGATGTGGTAGTAGCTGAGAGTGATTCATAACACAGACTCTGATACAGCATGAGGCTGCACCTCATGTTATTGTCATGACCTGACTGACACGCCTGCAGCTGCATTGTCTTAAGCACAACCTTAGTTTAAACTTGGGCATTAAAGGCAGCGGGCGACATTCCTTCAGTGAATGTCAGGCCTTTATGAAATGTGCTTAGTTTTCTGAGGTGAAAATATCAGAGGATGTGTGGGCGAACAGTCCAAATCCGTTGGATGTACCACAAGAACGGTGCAGCATCACGTGCACGTGTGCGTGTTACGGAGAGAAAACAAGAAAGCAGGACATGGTTCCCATTCCTGAGGAAATTTCCAGGATTTATGTGGATGTGGTGATCTGAACAACACAGGAAGAATAGTGGGGGATATGGACTCCTTGACCTTGTCTATTAAACATCTGTCTCCCATCTGGGCAGCATGTGTGTGTATGTGTGTGTGTGTGTGTGTGTGTACTCCAAGGCTCCAGTGTTGTTTGCTAACAAAATCTGCAAGCAGTTTTAGGAGGCAATTATTCTCAGACTTTACCCAGTGTTAATGCTTTACTCCTTACTAATTGCACAAAACGAAAGCCTCGTGACAGCGCCTTGGCCGCGCTCCCAGTTGTGTAACTTTACAGGTTTGTGTTTCCTCTGCCGAGCAACGTGGAGGAATTGGCATTTCAACACAAATTATTGAGCAAGGCTGCTGTCTTATCTCTGGTCAAATAAGGCTTATTCATCTAAAAAAAAAACAAAAAAAAAAAAACAAGAAAACAAAGCAAACAAAGCAAACAAATAAATAAATAAATAAAAACTGCAGCAAATGATCAGGTTTGTCCCACCCAGCTCCCACTGACGTGTTAAACAGGACAGAAACTGCACTTTCCAGTTTAAAGGCAGCATTAGTACCCTCTTGTGGACAGGATTGGTACTGCAGCAGGCCTTCTCCCAGATTTAAAAGTGTCTCTTTGTGATAGCTGTATTTAAGACATAATAGGACGCTTGAACTTGTGCAGGCCTTCACATTTTACCCACATTATTCACAAAACTTTAGGAGCTCAAAGTCATTTTTCAGCCGAAACCAGTGAAAAATGCGTCTCTTCACAAACATTTCTGCCCCTTCGCTCTCTGTGAATGCGTCACGGCCACGTTGCAGGTTGCTCGTCTTGGATGACTTGTTTGCGTTGCCATAGTTACAGCCTTTTACATCATCATCCCTCAGAAGAACAATGTACCCTTGGACGCGATTACGAACCTGAAAGGGATTGTGAGAGAAAAACTGTGCAGATGATTGGTGACTTTTAGTTATCTCCGTCTTGCGAGGGGAAGGAGAGCAGTGATCCATCTGACCTGTGTGAGAGGTTATCCAGTGACGGTGCTGTGTATTGTGAGGGCTCCGTGTGTGTGTCAGTGACTCATATATCTTGCGTCACACTGCCTACACGTTTCTCTTCTCCTCTGCTGATCCAAGTCAAGGTGCATTTATGCGTTTTAGTCAAGTGAGCGTGATCATTTTTGCGTGTACAATGCATCATGGGAAAACGACTGAGCATCCACACACAGATGTATTCCAGAGCCTTCAGCCTGGTCTCTGTCAGAACTTCTGGAAGCCGTCGGCTGATGCAGTGGTTCCACTTCAAGCGAGTAATATTCTATTTCTGGAAAGTACAGTCATGGGTTTCCTGGGGAGGAGCTGCTCTCTGTGTTAAAGCCATTCATTCATATACATAACACACAGAGGATGACTTCTTCCATGACGCACAGCTTATACGCACATAGCATAATGTTTATGGAAGTGTAAAAATCTTTTGTACTTCTGTGTGGGAGCAAGGCATGAGGAGAAATAGAGGAAAACTGAAGGAGAAATAAAAAATTCTCACTTTATTTCTGGTTCAGATTGACAGACGGAGCTGAACCCCGAAACAAAAAGAAAGAGTTTGGAGGTTAGAACAAGGAACAGATAGGAGCAGTTTATTTCTTATTCGAAACACAAATGAAAAACATAGATCAGATCTTTGAAAGTGGCTTTGTGCAGATAGGTTAGAGCAAAAATATCCTACCTGCTGTAGATAGTTCTTTGAACAACCTCACTTTGGAAGAGTGGAAGACACAGTTACGCTAATCTGCTAACAGCTAGTAGCTGAGCAATTTTTTTTGTGTACCGTACTGTATAAGTCACAGCTTTTTGCATAAATTAGTCTGCCCTGCGACTTATACATTGAAGCGACCCATTTATGTTTTTTCCCATATTTAAAACCACATTTTTGGCTAAAATCTGACAGTTTCATTCATTCTGATATGGAAAATATGGAACACTACCATTTTCAGCCACTAGAGGGTGCTCAACTAATAAGGCAAGCCAAGTGCCTCATTAAGAGGCTTACCATACCAGGCCACTTGTGTCTTGCTCCAGAAGCAAACATCAAATCAGCTGCATTTCGTCGCGCCGCCCAGGAGAAATGCAGCTGATTTGACCATTAAAGTGAATTTATTAAGGAAAAGTTCAACTGAGACACACCTTTACTATAATGTCAAGCAAACAAATACTATAATTGTTTTTAAGTGGTTATCTTGTTAGATTTCATAAAAAATGCACAGCACATCCTGTCTTTGCGCGCTCCTGCTTCTGCAAATCGATTTTTAAAATGCAGTTGATTTGCCCATCAAAGTGCATTTATCAAGGAAAAGTTAAACTGAGACACACCTTTTGCTATGATTGTGAGAGGAAAAAAAATTTTTTTTTTTTTTTTTTGTTTTTTTTTTCATTTATCCTTTATTT
>JARVLU010001196.1:20211098-20222549 GCA_031762415.1 Simpsonichthys santanae | reverse complement strand
AATCTCCAGTTTCTACTTTTTGGAATTTCTTTCTTATTATCTAAATTTAAAGTAATTGGTGCATGATCGCTGACAGTGTTAATCTTGTTAAATTCTTGTTAAAGTCCTCCCGTACACGCTCCCACGGTCGCCATTTTGCAGCCAATCGATTTTTGGTACAACTCTGGCCCACGTTTCCGAGTGGTCAACGGTGAAGCATAATAGATGCGACTTATACGACGAAGTGACATATTTACGTTTTATCCACTTTATTAGACATATTTGGACTGATGTGACTTACACAGCTGCGACGTGTGGGGCGGCAAGAACGGTAGCTGATTATTGATCTCTCTATAACTTTGAAAACCATTAGCGGAATTAACTTCTGCTAAATTAGGTTTTGTCAACTTTAAGTTCATTAACAAAACTGACACGTGGGCGTGTCTCAAAGAGTCCGTTAGGCACACTATTGGATACTCTGGGCCCACGTGACAAGATGTGATTGGTCGACGCAGCTTCAACTGGAAGGAGTTGAAGATGTGACACAGACTGAGTGACGGTCGTATTAGCGGTTTAGTATAAAGTTAAATTGTAATCAGCAAAATATGGGTTAGCAAAGCTAACACTTTGGTTAGCTGTGCCCACCACTGAAGAATTGCATTTACTTCTGATAAGACAGATGAGAACCCCCCCCCCCCCGCCCCCCCGCACCTCACACGCAATACATGTCGTCTGTTACGTGACAAAAGTTTTCTTTTTGAACATTCTGCTCAAATGTGTTTTTAATTTCCCATTTTCTGAGTAGTCTTTGAACTTCTCACAAACATCAGAAGAGTACTCGTGGAGCGTTAACATCTTCTGGGATGTTTTGTGGACTTGTTCACCTGCAGTGAAGGTACAGTGTTGTGTTTGAGTCCTGTCCTAGAGTGAGCGAGCGCCGTCATAACGAGTTGTCAAAGCTAACGGGTTAGCATAGTGCTGGTTTGGGGGAGGCGTGCACCGTGCACGGGAGTTTGCAAAATGTTTCTGAGTGAACGTGGACGTATTATGAGGATTCCTCCTGGACGCCTCCATTTGAAGGTTTTTCGAGCACGTTGCACAGGTAAGAGGTGAGACCTCGTTGGAGGGGCTGTGTGTGTCTTCTCTGGCCTGGGAACTCCTCGGGGTCTCCCAGGAGGAGCTGGAGTGTGTCGCTGAGGAGAAAGATGTCTGTGTTTCTCTCCTGGACTTGTTGCTGTAGCGACTCGACTTCAGCTGAGCAGTAAAAGATGGAGAGACACAGATAGAGCAGAGACTGCGGTCAAGCCAGCCTCCACTTCCTGTTTCGACTTGAAGTTTTGGAGCAGAGCTTGTACTTTAAATGATGTGACAGCTATTTTTTTTTTTTCATTTGCATCTCCTAAATTAATCCAAGTTGTGCATGTGGTACTTTCAGCATTGTGTTTGGTTTTTCAACAAACTTCCAGTTCGCAACAGTTTTGATATTTTTACTTGCTGATCTGAGCACGTCCTCCACTGCTGACGAGCACGACGCAGATGGAGGCTGTGACAGCGCGTCACCCCGTTTCCTCTTCTGTGCACTGAGGTGGACGTATCTCTGAAGCTGAAAGGAGACGTGACGGAGCGCCGTGACTCTCCTGGTTCACCTTCCACCTCCTCGCTTAAAGAGACTCTGACTGAGAAGGTCCATGGTCTGCACACAGTCTGCAAACTCACATAGAAGCACAGCTCAGACACAAAGATGAACACACTAGAAGCAAAAAACAATCCCAGAATCTAAATCTTTTAATGCGCTCCTCTTCTTTAATCCAGACACCTCATTGAGAAACTCTAATTTCAATCCAAATTTGCAGCACAGTCTTTATTTTTTCACCTGTAATGTTTGAACAACTGTTTCCTGGACCAGGCAGGAAGTCACGCTGACGTACTGAAGTTCACTCTCTGATGTGCTACTGGGTGAGTTGACACAGCGGACGCTCAAGTGTTTGTTTAAACAACAACAACAACAACAAAAAAAAAAAAACAGTTATCAGCAAACACAAAGTTTGTGAGATACGTTCGACCGATACGAGATGGTTACTCAGACTCCTAGTGCCAACGGACTGCACGTTGTTCATCGGATGCTCTAAATTTAACACAGATCTGAAAAAAGGCAGAACAAACGTGTGAAAGTTTACAGGAGGTCAATAAACTCAGATGAGGATGGAGTTGCTTTAGATATCTCATCATTTCATGCATAAACCTAACTTTTACGGCTAAAGAGAGACATAAAAATAACCTTTCAAATCAAGTTGTATTAAACAGAATCTTACAGAAAAGAAGCCATTAAAGATTTTGTCTAAAGTATTTTACAGCAAACGAGCGTGGCTGGTTCAGTAAAACACACAGACGTGTAAAAACCTGTCTGCTTGTTTCAAATCAGCTGTGTGGAAAACCTCCGAGGTCACAAACAGTAACCATGGATTTTGAGAGGTGCTCTTCGGCAAGCAGATACGTCATATAGTCAACCCTTTGGAACACTATGGCAAGCTGTCACAGATGGCATTGTTTTGCTTAAAGCTGAGAAAATATTCATTGACGCAAATACTATTAGTTTCTTTCTGTTTGCAATATTTTAACCCAGCAGAGAAATATGTTTCATTGTGTTTAACAAACTCTTCTTTTTTTACATTTTACTTGTTTTTTAATCTTTAACAGTCAACAATACTGCAGTACGTACCGAAAAGTGGCTTCAGCCGAGTTTACGCTGTTCGACGGTCACAGACCATCCTTTGTTGTGGAAAAAAAAAAAATCATAAAAAAAGTTTTGATTATGAGTTTGAATCTGCAGTCTGACCCCAGAGTCGACTCTCACACGGCCAACGATAAACACCAAACAGCGTCAGAAACGTTCTTGGAGAGTTTTCTTGCAGCCTGTCTGCTGCTGCCTCTGACATCTTTATCTGAGCCATGAGCATACATTAAATCTTGCATCCTTTTTAATAGGACATTATTACCTGCAGTGTCCCCTCAGTGTGGACTGAACTAGGCAAAAGGACCTTCTCCTACTCCGCTCCTGTTTCCTGGAATATCTTACAAAAAGATCTGAAGCTCTCGACCTTGACCCCCTCTAAGTGATTTTAAACATCTGTTAAGTTCCTGGCAAGAACCGATGCAGACGTGTTCCTGTTTTTAGTTTTCTACACCGCCTTATAATCTAGCTGTTTTTTGTTTTTTTTTTGCTACTTTTTTCTTTGACTGTCCTTTTGGTAGCCATTTTATTTTAATTTGTTTAAAAAAAACAAAAAAAAAAAAAAACATATGCTTCTTTTATTGTTGTCCACTGTTGTCTCACTCTTTGTAAAGAAACCAGGTCTCTCCTGTAAATGAGTCCCAGACACTCAGTGGAATTAACCTGTCTAAATAAAGGTTGAATGAATAAATGAGTGCTTCAACGCCGTCTCTTTTTCCTCTCTATTTCGTACTGGTGAGCGGATCGATCCAAATATTGATAATATCGATACCAACATGAGTATTGATATTGATCAATACCAGTGTAATGAGATTGATACTGTATCTTCAGCTTCTCTCCTGTGTAAGTGCCGCTCCTGTCAGGCTCCTGGGAATATTTATTTGAACTCGAGGCTTTGGAGGTTGTTTTGTTATTTGCACTTTATTTATTGTATTTTCACTAATTATTTTTGATTTGTAATTATTTTTTCAAACCTGGAAAAGCAATTCACTTAAGAGGATTAATGTTGTTTTATTTCGTTATAGCCTAAATATATGTTACTGTTTTGTAACATTTGTTTTGGTGTGATAAGTTTGTAGTGTTTATTTAAGAAAACAATCCAGAAAAGGAGTGCAATGAAGGGATCATTTTTATATAATTATCATAGTTTCTGAGCAGTGTTTTAATTTATTCTTTATTTTGTGCACTTTGTTTAAGAAAAAAAAAATCCAGCCATCACAAGGTATGGGGAAAATTGTTTTGTTACTGGTCTATTTTTTTTTTTTTTTTTCAGAAAACAAAAAAACAAAAACAACTTTTATTATAATAAAGTATGTTTTATTTACTTATAAACTTTGCCTAATTCTATCATGGGTTTTAACTAATAAATGATCCAAAGAGAAAAATCATAGAACACTTAAACGTCATCAAAATTCACCGTAATTATTCAAAAGTATCAATATTGGTATCAATATTGGTTACACTGGACCTGTATTTACTTGGTATTGGATCAATACCAAATTTTGCAGTATTGCACACCACTACTACAGTATTTAGTGTCAGACTAATAAAATTAAAGCATCAGCATGAATGTTTAATTACTGTCAGACTGATTTTCCTGTTGGTTCTTTGTGATGCACTCCTGCAGCTGATGGTGCAGACCAGCATTTAATAAATCTTAACTGTGACATGGATTGATATCAAGAGTTCAGAACCTTGAGCTTGCTCAGCGTGCCACGACCGAAAACCGTACGGTTATGTGTACCATTTCACCACCAGTGTTTCCACATTTATCCGTCAAATATTTAATCTGGATTAAGCTCTTAAAATGGCCCAAACCTCTGGAAGGTTCTCCTGATGGAGCCATTCACTGGACTTTTGTTCATACAAAAAGTCTTAGGCCAGAGTCACTGCAACACCTTGACGCAAAACCATTGTTCCCACAGTACCTCCACTGACCAACAGGAGGACGGCTCTACGTTCCTGTGTGCGTGTCTTGTGCGTTGTAGCTGTCCCAGCTTCTCAGGAACAGCCTGCACCGGAGCCTGCTGTACTCGAGCAGGGAGTGACGACAGTCGGGAGGTTTCTGGAATGACACATCAGCTCAGATTCCTGAGGCGTGCTCATCGGTAGCTGCGCTTCGATTACACTCGTGATTTACTCGTTGCAAAGTCTGCAGAGGAACTTAAATATTCGTTGCTCAGTAATTATTCTTTCCTGCATTCAACGCTACACCCCGTTACCCTTCGCACAAAGATGTGTATTGTTTGGCGGTGGGACTCGTGTCTCAGTCCTAATCGCTGCTGGACTTTGGCGCTGCAGTTTTTCCCAGCCTTAGCTCTCCCTGACGGGGCCCCTGCCGTCCTGCTCGTTGCCTGGCCTCGACCTTTAGTTACATACCAGTACACATAGCAGCGAGGACAAAGGCCAACATGCACATGACAGATAAGCGCACACATTCAGGCTCCGTGTTTCTCGTGCATTCAAACAAACACAAACAGTACATTTTGTGACGAGCAACAAGACGCGTGGCCTTCATGCCAAAGTTTAGAACAAAGACCTCCTTGGTACCTGAAGTGTGCAATGGGGATGACTCTCAGCTACAACCACACCAGATGCTTGCTTCATGTCTGTAAAACTGACTGAGTTGCAGCAATTTTTGTGTTGGTTAAAGTTGAGGCCGTGGCCATCTTGGATCAGGTTGAAGGTACATCCAGTGGTTCTTTTCTGAGAGTTTCACTGAACTCTGTTTGGCTGTTCAGGAGATATTTTGTTAACAGACACAGGCATTTATACAATTGCATGCTTTTCATTGTGGTTTGCATTAAATGTGGCCAAAAGTCTATATTAGCAATAATAATACTCATGCAAACTTCAAAACAGCTTCATTATCAGCTGAGAGTTGCAGAGTCAGTACAATAAATATCTTGGATCTGGCCTTGAGGACTGCAAGCAGCAGCTGCTCTGTAGCTCTCTGAGACGACGACGTCCACATTTAACAGTTTTTAAAAAATATGGAGTCGTTTCTCAAGCCTGCAGGTGCAATAAGACAAAAAGCAGAGGTAACACTTTCATTTCTTCAGCACTTGTAAGAACACAAACGGTGATTTTTGGAACGTTGGGGCGATTTGATGGATTTCTACAGCCGACCAGCAAATATTAAACTGGAGGAGTCTTTGACGTGAGAAGCAAACAGAAATGATAGTTTGTGCATCAAAGACATTGACATTAGAAATGTTGCCAAGAACTGACGGTGATTTTTGCTATTGTGCATGTAGATGCTGCCCTTTACAAAAAAAAATTTCAAACTAAAACTCTGCTTTGACAGCGTGTGACATACTGAATGTGTGGACTAACTGTAAAGTTTATTAAAATATTAATACAATGGAATGGCTATCCTCCATTATTACAAGGTAACCCAAGCTGTGTCTAAACCTGGTGGCTAAGCTAGTGAGTTATTGTTTTGTTTGTATATCTCCTTATAAATTATTACATAATAGAGTTGGCTGATGGATCCAAAATATTTATTGTAGATATCCATTGGTTTAAGTCTCCAGTGCAGCCATGAGGCCAGAAATTCAGCACCTATATACTTTCTAACAATCCAAACCTTATCAAGGTTCATGCTCAATCATCCAGGTAAAACAGAGTTCAGTCAGGTCATCTGGACAGTTTTTTTCCTTTTTTTGTTTGTTGTTGAGACGTTTCATCCTTCATCCAAAGGACTTCATCAGTTCAGTCCGAGGAGCCACAGCAAACTTAGTTCCACAAGCAGATGTGATTTGATTTGATTTGATGTTTATTTATTAATTAAAAAAAAAAAGATACAAAGCAGTTTCATCAGATACAAGAATACAAAAATAGGATAAAATGAAAGGAGCAAGAAGAAGAAATCTTATTATATCTGCTGTTTTGATTGTGCCGCTAGTGTGACTCAGTTTTTGTGGCACCTTGGACTGATGAAGTCCTTTGGATGAAGGATGAAACAGCTCAACAACAACAACAAAAAAAAAAAAAAAAAAAAGAAAGAAAAAAGAAACAGTCCAGATGACCTGACTGAACTTTGTTGAATTCATATCTTACCATGTACTTTTAATATTTCAACCTAACCATGCATT
The DNA here is from genome assembly GCA_031762415.1 of Simpsonichthys santanae. Taxonomy (NCBI): domain Eukaryota; kingdom Metazoa; phylum Chordata; class Actinopteri; order Cyprinodontiformes; family Rivulidae; genus Simpsonichthys; species Simpsonichthys santanae. The sequence goes on along the minus strand of JARVLU010001196.1, from coordinate 20,215,742 downwards.
TTCTTATTATTCCAAAATTACCAGAATGTAAACAGCGCATGGTGAAACTGTAGCTCAAAACTCAGAAACATTAGGTTTATGTAACTGCTTTACAAATATAATTTATGACTTTTTATTCTTTTTTATTCTTTTGGCTGCTCCCTTCTTCAGTGGTCGCCACAGCAAACTAAGTCACATGAAGACTTAGTGATTATTTTTACACTGAGAGTCCTTCCTGACACAACCACAGACCACTGAGCTACCACAGCCCTCTGTGTGGAGCAGAGAGCTGCTATCTAGGGTGTCTGGGGGAGCACCCACAGCAATAACAGGAGTGTTAATTCAACTTACAGTGTGTTAAATTTGACACTTTTTCTGAGTTTATATAATTCTCACAGATTCTGAGTTAAAAGTACACTTTGAAAAGTGTTAATATTTTAACTCTTTAATAGTGTTAAATATTTGACACCATTGGTGTTGTTTTATGACGCCACTTAAGTGCACATTTAACTCAAAATAGTGTTATTCTCTTTCACTGTAAGTGTAATTTTTTAAATATACATTATTTTATTATTATTTTATTTGAAATTTTGTTAAAACCTCACTCTCTCTAGCCTCTGCACCACCACACTCCCCCTTTTGTATGTGTTTATTTTTTTAACACATTGTGTTATTTTATGAAACATAATTTTAGCACTAAAATTGTTATTTCCTTTCACTAATGTGTTAACATTCATTGTTTTGTTTTACAAAACATTAAAAGTGCATTCTGTGTTTACCAGCTTAACGTCACCAAACCTGAAAACTCTTGTGGTCACCTGCATACAGAAAGTTAACACACACAACACACTCTTTACAGTTCCATTATAAGTTCAAATGTGTTGACCAGCAACAGCGAGCAAGTAAAAAAATAAAAAATAAAAAAAAACTTTTCTTTATATTTATTTTTTATTTAATAATAATAATAAAAAAAGCAACTTCCCAGCACCATAGGAATTAGCACAATAATGAGATCAGTCACAACTTAAACATTTATCAGCTCCACCTGGAGTGAATCTAACTCAGTCACAGGTGTTAACATTTAACTCTCTTGATTGACACCCGTCAGAGATTTTTGATCACTACGTGTTAAAACAACTCCCAAATCAACACACGTCAACTCAAAATCATTTATGACTAATTCTCTGGAATTTGATTTCCAGTCATTTTATGAATTTTGCCGTCTCGTTAGACAAAGTTTTACCAGTTCTCATGCAGATGATGCCTCAGGTCTGAACTCTGGGACTGAGCAGGTTGTTACTCAGCAGCACTTCTTCACAGACGTGGGTGTCACGTGGTCTCAGAGTGTAGAATTGTTTCTTTCAACAAGCAGGTCACTCACCTGCTCAACTTCCTAGTGCAGGTTTATAGAGTTTCACAAGAAAATACATGACCTCCTGAAGTAACCTCTGGTTGACTACTGGTTATCGCTCAGCGCCTTTAAAGGTGGGAAGTCAAGTAATCGCCTGTGTATGTGTGTTCGTTTTGTATGTTAGCAACATATTTCACGAACAGCTGGACAGATTATAATGGAAGGATCAACTGATTAACGTCCGGTGTCAACCAGATTCAAGATTGTTGCCAAAGCTAATAACACAAAAATGAGTACAACTCAATTTTACAGCTATGGAGTTCACATCTGTGGTAGTATGTGAGAGTAATTCATGACACACTCTGAGCATCACATGAATCTTGTGTCATCTTTGATTAAAACTTTAGCAGGTAACGCAGCGCACATCAGTTATCGTCCTCTTGTTCTGGAGTCAGGTCTTGGGGGAAGCTGCTTGAGCACGAAGACCCAGACCTCTCTTTCCACAGCCCCCTCTGTTCCCTGGAGACAGTCTCTCCAGCGTGTCCTGGGTCTTCTCCATGGTCTCCTCTCAGTTGGTCATACCCAGGTTACCTCTTTAAGGAGGCGTCCATCTTGTGCTGTGTGATTTGGTGGAATAAAGAACTGTTTTGTTGCTTTAGGTGAGCGAGTTCAGTGAGTCTACACCTTCTCTCCTGCCACAGGATAGAAAACAGAGTATTACTGATCAGATGTCAGGAGCTGTATTTTGATGACATGTTTTTGTGTTTATTGTTGGATTTATTTTCTGTGATTCATATGCTTATTACCGTTTCCTCTGTGCCACTAACTCATTTCCCCTCAGTCAGTTTCTGCTCCTCAGCTCTTGCCCCGCCCACCCTCACCTGTTCTCAGTTGTCATTTGGCACAGGTGTCTCCACTTCACTCATCAGCCCCCATCTATAAAGCCCTTCAGTTTTCACCTGCTTTAGTATTTATGGATTGATTGATTGATTGATTGTGGTTAAGTTGTTGCTGCCACATCATTCTTATAATTTTCATTAATAAAGTTGCAATTTTTTTCTTTTTGAGCTCCTCGTGTCGGTCTTCATTCCTGGGTCTTGTCTCCACAAATGGACAGAACTTGGTACAAAAACTGTACAAATGAGAATATAGTATCACACTTTTAATATTTCATTTTATGCTAATGTTTAATAAATGTTTAATGTTTTAATGGTTATTGTTGCACCAGGGGTCTGTGAGTAATGAAATTAAATGCATGTCCTGTATATTGCAGTTTTGACAATAAAATTGACTTTGACTTAATTCTAAATGTTATGGCTAAATCCCAGAGAGAAATGTGTGGAAGCAATGTGAACTTTGTTTTTTGAAGGGAGATATGTGGATAGGTTATGCCAAATAAATATCCTACCTGTTATAGATACCGTAGATCTTTGGGAAAAAGACAGTTCAATTCTGAATGGATTCATTGATGTCATTTTGTGTCAAGTTACAAATTAATCTAACAAAAATATATCTTTATGAAGCCCAAGGCAGTTTGTTTTTAAGCCCATTTTATTTGTACCCGATGTGAACGGTTTACAAGTTTCTTTAATTTACGTAGCAAATACATTTGAAACAAACGAGACATGTTGAGTTGCTGTCAGTATTCAGGCTACAGAGACGTTAATGTTCTGTTTTCCACTTTGAGTCTCGTAATGGTTCTGGGATTGTCTGGCTTATTATTTTGTAGTTTATTGGAGTGTCTGCTTTCCTGTGGTTTGAGTAGTGCCTGTGATGAAGTCAGTTTACTACAAAACCCTGTCCGCTCTGCTCTCATAACGCAGTGGCTCTGTTCGGCCCTAAAACGACGCAATGAGACGAACTGACCTTTCCTGCTGGACGTCTGCGGATATGAAGGGGGATATTAAATGTGACTGAAGTGCAGAAAACAGAGAGTGACAGGATCGACCTGAGTATTTCCCTCAAAAAGCTGATCTAATCTGTTGGTTGGATCAGGCCAGAAGATTAAACGAGTGCTTTTCAGTGACCATCCTGTCTGACCTCATTACACTTTACCTGGCTCACTACCTGCTTTGGAGATAATGCTGCGATGGAAAAGGTGATTTTTAGATCTATATATTTAGCACCCACCGCCAAAAGTGAAAAGGCTGTAAAGGTTCGGCCTCTTTTTGTTCATTTGTCATTCTGTCGTCATACTTCAGCCGCTTTTCCAGACTCTGAGCTCAAGTTCTGAGTGGTATAGTAATTGAGGGTAATCTGCAAGTTGCGTATCATCTTTGGTTAAGATTTGGCATAAACCACTGTTTGTTAGCAAAATATCCATGAACCACTGTTGTAGCTGACAGTCATCCTCAACACACTCAGAACTAACAGAAAAGGTTTGACCAAAATCAGGTAAATGTGTGTCATTTTCAACAGAAGATGATCTTAATTTAAAACTTTAGCATAAAAGGCAACGGATGAAATACTTTTAAGAATGTCGGACTTTTCATTTCAGGACGTTTTGACTCTCGTACCCATGCCATCATACTAAAATTCTCCTGGACGTTGTGAAATGTGAAACCATGTTGAGGTTTTCTCTGAGTCTTAAAAAAAGAGGACCAGGCTGTATTGCTTTAGGAGCTAATCCAAGTTATGTGAATAATGCATCAGTACCAGCCTTACAGTATCACAGTCCACCGCTCAGGTCTGCATGACTGAACACAAACCCAATGAACTCCAAAGGCTCTGCTAACACACCCCAAGAGAGATTATCCACTCAGAAGTCCTGCTTTCAAACTAAATGTCATTTCCTGGCCGAGGAGTTGCAGCGAAGTGGCCAGACTTTAGACTGGAGAGCCTGGTGGTGAAGCACCGTCCTGTGAGAGACGGTGCAGTCTTTAATATGGACCATGTGGTCTGACAAAGCAGGATGGGGCTGAGATCCTCCTGGTTCTCATGAACCGCTACTGACAATTTCCTGCAGTGTGCGTGAGATGCACACAAAGAAAGAGACACACAGACATGATAGATGGATAGCCGTCACACCAGGTTAATGAAAGCTAATGCCACAGCTCTTTATTGTGGTTTTCAAACATTTCAAATGTCTATATCATCATCTTCTTCTTCTTCTTTCAGCTTTTCCCTCTTAAGGGGTCTTCACAACGAGTCATCCTCCTCCATCTCACTCTGTCCTCTGCATCTTCTGTCCTAACTCCAACTACCTCCATATCTCCTCTTTGGCCTTCCTCTTTGTCTTTTTTCCTGTCAGCTGCATTTCTAACATCCTTCTACCAATATACCCACTGTCCCTCCTCTGGACATGTCCAAACCAT